>JARQZK010002301.1:37500-65000 GCA_030704885.1 Cynegetis impunctata | reverse complement strand
TTCCAGAGCATTAATTTTTTTTCGAAAATTGTTTTCAGATTTTGAAAAATGTAGAATACATAATTGAGCGTTATGCATAAATTATCAGAGCATGTCTTTGAGTTCAATCTCTCCTCTATTGTCAAATTAAGCAACTTCATCTGCCGTTTCCATAATTTTGGTTAGCACCATGATTTACACTTCTGAATTAATTCTATTTTGCACCGAGTGAATTCGCAAATAGATCGTTTTAGCGGTATTAAGGTGAAGGTCATTCGCAAACCAACCAAAAGAATTTTGTACATCGAAATTGGATTTATCTTTTACCTTTCTATATCTAGCAATCGCTAGAGCTACATCATCCACATACAAATGTCACTAATATAGAGCAAATACAAAACTGGAGCTAGTACCGATCTCAGGGGAACGCCATTGTTTACCGTCGAGAAATTTGAGTGTTCTGTTCTTGGAAAGTTCTCTTGATTCAAATAATTTTCCACTGCAACATACTTCTTGTTTGCCTTGAGGAAATGTTTCATTCTGTTATAAGGAAATCCGCTCAAACTGCAGCACTTTATTCATGAAGAGACAGTGTGAATGACACAGTCGAATGTGGTCGATGAGGTCACCAAATACTGAGTGAAGAAGCATTTATTTTCTAGATTTTTCATGACCACATCATAAAACATGTATATGGCACCATGGGTTGATTTTCGTTTCGGAAGCAGAATTGATTTTGGATAAGAATATATTTCGATTCGATATATGCTTCCATTCGTGAGAGATACCACTGTTAAAAGATTTTGAAGAACCAGATGATAAGCATACCGGTCTGTAGTTATTAGTATCTGAGTCATCTCAATTTTTGAAAATCGCCACTGCTAAGTGTATACTGATATATGATTTTTGCACTTCTTCAAGATGAAGTCAAGAATGTTGTCAGATTCGGTAGATGTCTTGTTCCCTTTTTTTGTGCTAGCTATATCAATTCAGATTCTATAATTGGATTTATAAAAAACTGCCAGGAAACTCAACCCCTTTGATTTTTACCCATTCTATTCTTGAAATTATTTGGAGCATTTACAAAAAACTTATTGAATGCTTCTGCATAGCGTTTAGTTACCCGAAACACTCTATCATTGATATTGAGGACGATGTCCTCTCTAGGATAACACCCACCATGCCCAGTTATCTTAGTGATAACATACCAGATAGCCTTCACAAAATACTTCATTATTTAACTATGATTTTCGTGATTAGTATTTGTTAATCGGCTTAGTGGAAAAGTTTTATCGAAGTAATAGGAGAAAGTCTTATGAAAAATATCAAATACATCTTTCTTTTTTGGAAAATATCTCTCAAAAAGCAAATTTTATTGAAATAAGAAAACCTTTGTTTTTACTGGTTGAGCTTAAATTTCTAATTTTTCAGATTACTTATTTCAAAGTGTAAAGTAGTGTAATCTGAACGTAATCTAGATGATATTGATTCCTTGTTGGCATTTTCACAATATTTTTCAGTTCGAAACTTTTTAACATATTGAGTAAGTATTTATAATATTATTTGCCTCTAATTGGACTGACATTCAAATCTCTGATCATAATAATTTTGGTTCTTGGTCTGTATACCCTTTTCAAAACTTTCTGCAACTGACCCCAAAAAAGATTTGAAAATGTGACACATGTCGCATGGACATGGGAAGAACGGTAGCAATTCAACAAAACATATCTTCCATTTCAATATGTCTGAAATATTCCATAATTATTATACTTCAATATTTTACAATAGCAATGCTCACAGCATTCATGTCATGGTGGTACAATATTCCCACCTCAACTCTTTGTAGATTGATCCGACATAAAGAAGCCACATTTTTAAAACTTGCAAAATGAAATTTAAAGACGAATATTTAGCATAATTCAATTTTCGTGGGAAAAATAAATTATTAATACTGATATAAATTCCTTAAAAAGATCTACCGTCATCATGGTCAAAATTTGTATATTCTAAGAAGGTCTGTTAAGCATTGTAATCTCTATGGCGGCCCGTACACAGTCAATCTCGATCGCGATCCGGATCATAATCAATGATCGCGGATTTCAAAATATTTAGATATTTTGAGATCAGATGCGTCAATCTAACTCGTACATTATCAATCTGGATCGCGATCATTGATTTTCATCGCGGATCGCGATCGAGATTGACTGTGTACGGGCCGCCTATCTCTTTAGATGCTAACGATCCGTTTGAGTTTCCATTTTTTTGTGAAAAAAACTACGTAATATGTTCTCCCTTAGCACAGCTTCACACGTGCCTGCTGGTTTTGTCCGGTACCTACCGGGCCTGCGCCTCTTTACAACTCTTCCCACTTGACCGGTTTTTTACCGATCCAGTTGTGTTCTTTCATTGCGATACCGGCTATCTATATAGACTGCCGGCATGGCACATGTGTTTCCGTATACTTGTCCTCATTCGATTTCAGAATAAAAAACTATAAATATCTTAGTATTTTGAGAAACCTTTCTTACATGTGCATCCAGATAATATTTTGTTATTATATCAGTAACTTTATCTGGTTCAGCATCTGGGAGCAATCTTGATACGTAAGTTTGAGTTCTCTTCAGAAGAATCTATACTGATGTCTTTTCTACGCTACCAGTAAATCCGTTGTTTCTACCTGGCTTCTTGTTCTTAGTATTTCCAACTGTTTTCTATTCTTCATTAACCTGGTTTATTATTGTACAGTTTTCTTTATTACTGGCTTCTTTATTCTCAATGGATAATTTGTCTATGACTTCATCAACTTGTGCAGGTTTCTGTCCAACAGCTTCTGACACACTGTTTATCTTAATTCGCCTTGCAAAAGATGGATATTATTCATATTTGAGGTCTTTTTGCTTCAACATAATTTTTATTTATATATTTTACCTCCATTTTCTTTACTTAAAATGATGTTGAAGGTCATTGTGGTCGTCGAAAAACGAATGGATAATCCAGAGTTTCACAAAAAATAACAGCTTTTTTCATTGAGTATTTTCAAGTATGTATATTTCATGCAAACTGAATCACACTCAACACATTTCACACTATTTACTGGTATATTTTTGAATGTTTGCGTATTTCACTCAGGGCACCACAGCCTATCGCCATGTTGTATGATTGCAGCATGTGGCTTTATATCGAATCTTGTTTCGAAAGTAACATCATAAATTTATCATACGCAATTGTGCATCCAGGAACATTTACTTAAATTCTTCAAATAAAATACAGTTATCTTTTCTATGACTTTTGACGTAAACCTAGTCCAGAAACTCCAGTTTTATGCCATATATAAATCTAAAGAATCATGTCTACTTCCGTGTTAGTCGCATCGGACTGACTTTTTGGAAACAGAAAACTTGTATCCGGCAAATTTCCGTGGATTCGTGTTGGGGAAGGCAATGTCGAAGTTCTCTCGTCGAGTGTCTCCCAAATTTAGTGTCGGTTGGTTTTTTTATTATCAACAATACAGGTCCGAAATCAGTTTTTGCGAATTTCCGGAAAAACTATGCATCATAGGAAAAAACAATGCACAGACAAAATGACCTGGCTATAAAACCTTTTTGTCCAGCCAGTTTCTCACAACAAAGGTTTAAAGTTGTTGCATAATTAGTGGAACGGGATAAATAAATAGGATTTTGCAAAAACTATTAACCGCACAGCTCTCATCTTTCGCACACTTTTCGATACGTTAAGACTCATAAATTTTGAAAGTATTAATTGAATTTTAATAAATAACAACAACCCTATGAACAATTGGAAAAAACCTAAAAAACCACGTTTTTTTTTTGGTTTTTTTGCAATAACTTTTGAAAGAATTGTCCGATTTTGATCTATTGGGGCTCATTTTATTGGTCTTTTGATTGCACATTTTTTTCTTATGATGCATAGTTTTTCCGTAAATTCGCAAAAACTGATTTCGCACCTGTATTGTTGATAATAAAAAACCAACCAACACTAAATTTTGGAGACATTCGACGAGATAATTTCAACATTGCCTTCCCCAACACAAATCCACGGACATTTGCCGTATACAAATTTTCTTCATTTTTTCAATTCTAAAGTCAGCCCGATGCGACTCATATGTAGTTGTTATCGAAGTTAACATTGCCTACATCAATATACTGTATTTTTCTTGCTTTTTATATATCCGTAATATATGGCCAATCACTATCTGCTTATCATACTGAAATTGGAAATTTAGTGATGTCCGCGGCGGTCTAGATCTTCATGTTTTACTATATTATATATATATATATATATATATATATATATATATATATATATATATATATATATATATATATATTATATTATATATATATATATATATATATATATATGTATATATATATATATATATATATATATATATATATATATATATATATATATATATAGTATTAATTGAGGTATTGAATTTGTTAATACTTTCTAAGAACAATCAACCTCGAAATTCAGAAATAAAATTTTCTACTATCCCTATTCAATGTAATAAAAAACATGTGGTTGCTTTAAGATTTGAACAGAAAAAAACACACTCAGTGAACACTCCTATAATTATCGGAATTTAAGATTAATTATAGCAATTTATGGAACCTTTCTGTGAGAATGTTACAGTTATAATTACAGAACATATACATTTGTATCTTGTTTTTTTTCTTGGATTATATCGGTTTATTATCAGAAGGAATTCAAACGTATGCGGTTCATAGTGAATACTGAAATAACCTTTCAGTATAAGTGATTAACAAAATAATTCAAAGTTCTCAACATTTTCTATATTGACAACGTATTTATTTCGTGAAAACCTGTTAGTTCAAAAATAATACTGATGTTAATATTCACTTATCATTATGTTGTTACACGACTCAAAGCACTAGGTGCAGTTAATTGATTTATTCAGTAAAACGTCATTAACTTGAGTATTGCAATATTTTCGGTTTAGTTTATTTCCGTCTTCAGTATATGTCAGTTATTTTTATAACAAGTTTTACATTCGCAAATTACTTATGCAAAGTAGACAAATAATAGATAATTACTTGTAGTTGAAACTATGATAAACAATGTGAATTTTTTTATTTAATTTATTTTTTAGTGGGTATAACTTTTTCTAATTATCACATCTGACCCTGAAATTTGTTGGTTTCAACAGAACTATTTTCATTTTTAGTTCTATAGGAAGAAAAGTAGCAGTAACTCACATTTGTCATAAATTTTCAATACTCTAATTCACATCCATGATTCTGAGTGACAAGCATGTAAAACGTATATGCATGTCAACGTAATTTTATACAAAAAAATATGAACTACTACACTCATTTTACCAAGTATGTTAAAAATATATTGTGAGGTGATTCATTGTTAAAAAACCACAAAACAATTAGTTTTCCCCGTGTGGCACCTAGAAGCCATGAGAGTGAACTTTTGGCCTACGATTTTTTCGGTATCCTGGAAGGGACACTTAAATTGAGTTTTCGGTATCGTTAGATCGGGCATGTCCCCATAGATGGATGAAAATGCTCTTGGCCGGCAGGTCACTTGGATCGTCTTCAGGGTTTTCAGCAAAATTAGAAAAATGCTGTGAATTTTATCAGAACACAACCCAGAGACTTGAAACGTGGCCATATAAGTTCCTCATAACTGACTTCAATCCTAATTAGTCAACCGGATCGTTGAATATCGGTTAATTCAATCGCATTTTTCCTCTCCTATATATAAAACGGTTTTGAGGGAGTACAGAAAATTATGGATGAGATAAATGTTACCAGAGGGCAGAGAGTTCTTGATAGTAGTTAAGAGACATGCAACGATACTAAGGGATGTCCAACTATTCAAAGGATGTAACTTGAACCATAGCTTCATCAGTGTCTATGAACCTCTGATAGAATACATACGGATGATCTATTCTTCTGCGTTGCACACAAAAAAATAGTTTAGAAGAAACAAAAACCTTTATTTCGTACCTAGACTATCTTTCAATTTAAATTTCTCGTTTAAAATTGCTACTATATATATATATATATATATATATATATATATATATATATATATATATATATATATATATATTATATATATATATATATATATATATATATATATATATATATATATATATATATATATATTATATATATATATATATATATATATATATACATATATATATATATATATATATATATATATATATGTATTCATATTACTTCTATGTATACTAATGAAAATGCACCATAAATTTGTTCTTAGTGATAGTAGAATACATGTAAATTTGGTAAATCACTTAGTTTCGAGTATACAGCACCTCTGATAGAATGCCGAGAACGATTAAATACATACGGATGATCTAGAGAACATTCTTCTGCGTTGCACTTAAAAAAATAGTTTAGAAGAAACAAAAACCTTTATTTCGTACCTAGACTATCTTTCAATTTAAATTTCTCGTTTAAAGTTGCTACTATATATATATATATATATATATATATATATATATATATATATATATATATATATATATGTATGCATATTACTACTATGTATACTAATGAAAATGCACCCTAAAGTTGTTCTTAGTGATAGTAGAATACATGTAAATTTGGTAAATCACTTAGTTTCGAGTATACAGCACTGGTCACATCGACATAACTTTCGTTTCAGTAGTTTTCAAGTTCAAGTAATATATCATGTTTCTAATATTCACCATTATCAGGTGCAGTGCTTTGACATTCTCGATGTCTTCAGAAGGTCTTTTGATAATTTCCAATTATCGAATGACTGATATAGCTTTTCCGTCACATTGGTTTTTATTTTGTATAGAACTTCAACATAATTTTTTTTATGTTCTTGCTTATCTATTGAATGATTTTTGATTTTTCAAAAATAAGTAAATTTTCTATGAAAGTAGTTCACTGATTTATATATGTATATGGAAATTTACAGTTTTGAAATCCAGTGTTTTGTGAATAATTTATATTCCTTACCCACTAATTAATTCATGGTTTATGAAAATATTAAATTTTTTTTGGCGACCCCCGTACACCTTCAAAGTTACTAATTTATTGCCTTGCAGTATTCCATATCACTCTGACGTAATACCCTAACCTTGGATAATAAAATTATCTATTTATTTTCGAGAATATGCTAGAGTAACTGCAACGTGTTTCAAATGTGCATGTATTATGTTATCGGAAGCCAAAACTGAATGAAATGCAAAGTTTGTGTAGAAATAGAAAAACATGTTTACTATAAAGTGTCTTGAGTGCTTTTGAAAAACATATTTAATTTAAACCAGTATTAGTTGATGCTCGCATTAAGTTGGACTCTGGCTTGTGTTAAATGTTTGTGTTTGAGAGTTTCTATTTAAATTGTCTGCTCAGTGCAAAACCTAGGTCAGTTTTCTATATATCACTTGGCTTTATTTAAGCCTTATATCCTCCAAATTTTGAACTGTACTAGTGGAAAATATTTGTAATCGAAGTTTCGTGAGTGGATGTGTTCAAACTGTTTGTAGCAAAAATATTCTACTGTGGCTGTACGAGAAGTATTCGGACTTAACAGGTAATGCCTAATTCAATTTTGAAGTTACATTTACTATTAGGCTCTTGCACCGTATATTATTAAACTAAGTTTAATGGTAAACCGAGTTTAATTTGACATTTTCGCTTGCACCAAAATATAAACGGCGTTTAAGACTCCTCCCTAAACCCCGCATAAATTAAACGCCCAATTTTCGGCGTTTAATTTGAAGTTTAAGTACATTTTGAGGTTATTTGTTGAAGAAACAGAATATTTTTTCCTTGAAAATTTAATTTTTGCCAGCGGAAACTCGAATTTTTGTTTAAAATGTGTTATGAAGAGTTTGATATCTATAACGACAACTTGGACGTTCTAGAATTCCTGGAATAGTGGACACATATTTATTTCAAAAATGTTTGCTTGGCAATCGTCAAGCTATGCAAAAAAGATGGTATTCTATTATATTGTATTATTGTTATAGATTTTTTTGTTCAATCAACAATAATCATCTTATAGGTATTTTGCCAGTTATTCTCTCTAGGTGGTAAAAAATATGGCTACCAGAACTGAAGGCGTGGATTTATAGTTTATCTGGACTAATGAACAATGAACTCATTCAACTCATAAATGCAAATTTTTCTCTCCATAATTAAAAATACACACACACACACAATTTTATTTATATGATATCACAGGTAGAGTGCCCATTAAACCTATCTAACTTTGTAGGAATGACAGCTTGTCCCCCATAGATCAGCTACTTTTTGGCATTAAAATTGTATGCCCTTGGAGAACATTTGCAGAGTATAGCCCATTTTTTGGAGTTCATACATCCACAGTTTACCGCTCTATCTGGAAAGTATCAGTGTGGTCCCCTTTTCCTTTTAATATTATCTTCCATTGTATATTTACTACAAATCACAAAAAAAACAACTTCTTTACTATTAAAACTAGGTCAGAAAAGTAGAAAAATAAATTCTGTTTCTTCTTTTTACTTCATGTACATCGCTGTTTCATTCAAAATACTACAAAAATGCCGTTAAGCAATGGGTCGGTTATAATTCCTTGGTGCAACGACCAGAAAAATAAACGTGGTTTTTAAATTAAACCAAGTTTAGTTAAACGACGCTTTATAATAAAACGGTGCAAGAGCCTATTAGATAAAAAATAAATAAATAAGCGTATGGCATTATTGCCGGGGAGCCTACACATTATGTGCGGTATTCCGGCGCCGATTGCCTCTTTAACCCTGTTTTAGGTAGTTAGTAATGAGGCCTATTAGATACTGAAATCTATTAAAGTAACTCATAACTACATGAAAAAGAGCATCTTTATCTCAATGGCATATAAATAATGAATTCTCAGTAGGTACTATGAAAACTCCATATTCAATATTTGTTCACTTCTCCAGTATTAAATCAATTTAGGAGAAAGCACAGCAGTTCTTGTGTTTATGTAGCCCAACATTTTCGAAAATGCCAATAACTGAAAACAATGACTCTTACAATAGGCTAGTCAGTTTAGATCAGTGGTGGGCAAACTTTCTTCATGGGGGGCCACAAAGTTTAAGAAATATCATAGAAGGGCCAGAATGTTGGCAAAAATGCGTTCTGTTTTGAGAACTTTTAACGAAATAAATATTACTCTTTTACACAAATGTCAGTTGCAAATTAAAATTTAACTTTTATTCGAAGGCGCTGCCATCATGGTAGGTGTGTGACACATGTGAAATTACTTTTGACTTACCATAATATTGGAATTTAAGAATTGTTTTAAATAGGTGCTGCATTTCGATAGTTTCCTACTACAATTCTGTAGAGATATTCCTGGATCTACATTGAACGACCTGGAAAAAATATCTAGCGATGTTCTTACCTCTTGAGACCTAATTTCAAATTCTGTGTGAAGATTCTTTAATGCCTGACTGAATTATTTCTATTTGTTCTCACCAACTGGTACCATGGATTTTGAACATGGAAAGTGTTAAATCCTTATTCTCCATGCAATTATCAGACAGAAAAAGCTGAGTTTTGAATGATTTCAGACAACCCCAACACTCATTTAAAAATGGGTAATTTTTTTGCAATTTTTATTGAATTTGTTATAGTGTTTGAGTAAATCTGTACATTAATCTTTGTCTTCAAATAATTGGAATTCAGACTGTTTTTTTGTTGTGTTGAACTACGCGGCAAGTCTAGCTGGCTCCTTTACCTATGCATCTATTATTCTACTTTCTACTGCTGGTTATAATATATTATTATCGAGAGCTGTATACTACTATTCATTTCGATGTACCTTCGGCGGGCCGGATTAATTCCTTTCGTGGGCCGGAGCTGGCCCGCGGGCCGTACTTTGCCCATCACTGGTTTAGATAATCAATTGACAATAACTCCAAAAGTTTTCAAACTTTAATGTAGAGTCGGGAAAGAGATAAAAACAGAATATGAAATTTTGCAACCTTTTCCGAAGTCCGGAACATTGTTGAAATTGCAATAACGTTGAATTTTGCCTTATGCTTGTAAAAAAAATTCCAAAAGTTCTGCAAGGTTGGAGTAGTATTAAATATATTATTTCATATAACGTATCAAATTTGCAACCAATTTAAGGGTACGGAACATTTTTTTAATTCAAAATCAACGTTTTTCTTTGATAAAGTGACCTAAAAAATTCCAAAAGTTTTGCAAACTTGACAGATACTTCAGAAAAATATACCGAACAGTTGTATAAATTTGCAACCTTTTACGTTAACCGGAACAGGCTTATTTATAATTTTTTTAATTCGTGGTCTTTTTTGGACAAGATGGTCTCGAAATAATTACAAAAGTTTTGATACTTGGTTGCAAATTTAGAGAACATCTATTCTGATGCATTTGCAAATTTGCAACCTTGTACGCGGTCCGGAACTTTATGCAATTTGCAAAAATATTATTTTTGTATTCTTATATTTTTGCAAATTGCATAATGTTACGAACCGCGTACAAGGTTGCAAATGCATCAGAATAGATGTTTTTTGAATTTGCAACTAAGTTTCAAAAATTTTGTGATTATTTGAAGATCATCTTGCTCGAAAAAATTTCCACGAATTGAAAAAATTATAAATAAACAGGTTCCGGTCAACGTAAAAGGTTGCAAATTCATATAACTGTTCGGTATATTTTTCTGAAGTATCTGTCAAGTTTGCAGAACTTTTGGAATTTTTTTTGGTCAGTTTATCAAAGAAAATCGTTAATTTTGAATAAAAATATGTTCCGTATCCTTAAACAATTAGTTGCAATTTTGATAGGCGATATGAAATAATATATTTAATACTACTCCAAGTTTGCAGAACTTTTGGAATTTTTTTCACAATCATAAGGCAAAATTCAAGATCATTGCAATTTTGAAAATGTTTCGGACTTCGGTCAAGGTTGCAAAATGAGATTTGTTCCTTTCTCTATGTAGCATTCACTTGACCAAAGTTCAAAAACTTTTGGAATTATTGTTAAATTTTCGATTTTCAATGTCTAAACTGACTGGCCTATAACCCACTAGATACCTACTATTTAACGCTAAACGGTTCTCAACGGCCAATGAACTTGAAACAAAGTAAATACCCAACAATTATCAATTATATCTGAGTATTTTCAAATGATAAACACTTCCTCTCACAGACACATTTCCATGTTCTAGATTTTATTCAGGATTCGAACTCGGTCACGTATGCGCCCTAGACCGTTGGCTCAACAATCTGGACAAAAAAAAATCAATCATAATTTGGATTGATTGGGCCGATACTTGGTGTAAATTAATAAACATATTAAAACAATGGTTAAAAATAGCCAAATCGATCATACTTCAAGCCCCCTTCTTAATCTTTTCAAAATTACCGAACTACCTGACTAGCAGTTCAGAATTGGTTTTTCCTTTTCTAATAATTATTTGTAACCATCTTTGTATTTACCCCTTCTACATAATTTGTCATTTCTTGTTCTCGATATAACAGAGAATCATAGTTAGTTTGCCATTAGCATCTGAAGAAGGTGAAGTTCCACCGAAACGTGCGTCATGCGTTATTTCTTATAATAAATGTGTATATTTTTATTTTTAACCATTGTTTTAATATAATCATAATTTGGCTTATAATTTAATTTAACTTAAATTTTTCCGGTCGATTTCTATGAAATTTTGATATCCGAAATTCCACATAATAATTAGAAAAAGTTATTTCAAAATGAAAAACCTCTGCGTATGACATAACTACTAAATCTTTTTTACTCAATTATTGATGTTAAAAAAGGTGAACATCGTAAGACGTACATATGTTTAAAATATGCGTTGACGAACAATGCAATTGCTAGCTCAGAGCCTCGTAGCACATTCCACAGTTTTCTATGGGTACCATTCAGACCAAGTATTTTCACCTCCTGAAATTGCCACTTCACTGTGCTGAAATTTCAGAATGTTCGACAAAAAACCAGTCGAATTAAATCAATTCATACAAACAAAAGTATTTTCTTTTTTTTTCAGGGTAGCCGGCCTTTAAATCATTGTTATATTATCAATTATCAATGAACTCACCGTTTTATTGTTCGAAGATCTAATTTTTGAATAGACTATTTGAACACACTTGAATCAGTCAACCGTAGCTGCTGCACAGTGATACCTGATTTTGTTATTGAATGTTATATTTCAAATGTCTCGTGATGTGTGTGGAGAGAATTCATATTTATCGTTTACATAATAACTGAAATTATAATATAATGATTAAAATGTTTTCTGATGAAGGCAATTACAGCCGAAACGTTAAAACGTGATAAACAATATAATAGATAAAGAACGTTGGTATTTAAAAGAACCTACCAAACACCCAAGAATACGACATAGCTAAAAATATAAATAAAATGTATAATTTTATATATATATATATATATATATAACTTTTTGATAATTATTAGCAATAACAGGCTTGGTGAATCACATTCAAATCTGTTATTATTAGATGGTAAAGGAAACCACAGAAACCTTTACCCACGTAATGTTCGAGATAGGTTCAAATTATTTTGATTTTGAATAGTCAAAGAATAGGGTATTATTTATCTTTTTTTCGAACATTTTTTCGAACATTTTTTCATTACGGCTGTGGCCTTCTTTAGTTACTAATTACGTGCTATTTAGTCCAATATCAACAGTCAGGTCTGTGATATTAGATGGAAAAGGAACCACAGAATGTTAGTGTTGGACTGAATAGCACGTAATAAATAACAGAGAACGGCCACAGCCAAAAAATTTTTGATGAAACATAGTAGGTAGTCTTTTTTGACTATTCAAATGTTTTCAAATCAATAAATGTCGAAGAAATTTCAGTACTTCAAAAGTTTTGAAAAAGCCACGAATGTCGTGGCGAAACGTCAACTTTTCAATAAAATCGTTTTTTGAGATCCACCAAGCCTGTTATTACTAATAATTATCAAAAAGTTAAAAATAGTTCACAGGCAACAACAATTTAAATAAATATATATATATATATATATATATATATATATATATATATATATATATATATATATATATATATATATATATACAGAATGTTCTGTTGCGGAATATACGACCATTCTTCGATTTCTACTCAAAGTATAATTAAACTAGAAAATAAATCTTCTTCAAATATAGTTGTCAGGATTTGCAATAACTGATTTTGGATTAAAAACGCTATGCACTTGTTTTTCCACAAATATTATCCTTTCTATTATTCTGTTTTTTCAATTAGTAATAAATCTGTTTTTCAACAATTAGAAGTGCCAAACCGTTACCGAAGTTTTACAGTATTGAGTCCACCTCAGACGGACTCTTCTAGTTGTGATAAATTATTAGTGTCATGATCTTTGTATTAGCATTATGTAATTTATGTGATTTCTTAATTTCATTGTACTATATTGATGAATACATATTCTTTGGCATCCAAGTAGTCATCAGTCTACCATTCATCTAATTGAAAGGAATTATCTAAGAAGAATCTAGTTGAATATATTCAGAATTTTTATGTAGTGGCTCTTATTATTTTATAAATTATGACCAATTTCTCAGATAAATATTATAAATTTCTAGAAGTGTTACCTTAGATAATTCTTCTTCAATATTTTGTGCAAATTTGTCTGGAGTGTGATAACGATTTTTACTTATTAAAGTTATAAAGGTGTTTTAGGTTATACGGAAAATTGTCAGTTGAAATCCTGAATGGAAAAGATGAAAGTTTCGCATTTATATAACATAAATTGTTGCTTTCATCTTATGAAAATAATACCTAATCTTCATTTTTGAAGTGGAGCGATTTCAAAATTATACTCATAATTTATTATTCAACCAAGTTCTGCTTGTAAATAATAATTATTCTTATCAAGATCCAGTATGATAAATTTCATTCTTTATATCCAATTAAAAGAGGAATTTCGTGTGTGAATTCAAATTGGTGATCATTCTAATATTTGTTTATTTCATTTTGTTTTCTTGAAAACTTTTCACTCCCTTTGGAAGTTTTTCACCCAACATATATGTCAAAAATTTTGAAAACAGTTCCACTTTTAGAATCCTATACTAAAAGTGTCCGTCCAAACAAAATTGATTTGCAGTAATATTTCATATAAGTTCTTTCTATGGAATCAGTGATCAATCAAAAAATATAAATAGAAAAAATTTTCGTTCACCTTGAATAAAAATTTAATACACCAACCAAAATAGAGGAAAAACTTGTTTAAGGACTCTTTAAATGATATAACACTAGATCGAAACCTTCATATTGACCTTGATAATCTAATGTTGTTATGTAGAATCTCATTCACAAATTTCACAATAATTCTTAAGAAGTGAAATATGATGCTAGAAAGATTGATGATTGCGAACTATTTTAATCGCCCAAGAATATCTCTTAAATATTATATTTCAGTATATAAATCAGGTATTTTATCAATCTACATTCTCTCTGGAAATTATTTAAAATTATTTAACTTTGATTTTATTAAGTCTGAATGTAAATTAATGAGAATATGTGGAAATTGTTTTACAATAAATAATATTATTCCTTATATTGTGAGTTATTTATCAGAAAAGAGAATCCATTCTAGTATTCCTGAAATACACACATATATATATATATATATATATATATATATATATATATATATATATATATGCATATATATATATATATATATATATATATATATATATATATATATATATTATATATATTCATATATATATATATATATATTCATATATATATATATATATATATATATATATATATATATATATATATATATATATATAGGGAAAATTTTTTTTTATCGACCCTTCTATTGAATTTATAAGAGAAAAGATTATCGGGAGAGGGGTCAGATACCAACATTTATATCCTTAGTCTTTATTTCTCGATATTTCGTCCGTTTTTTGTGGACTTTTTCAAGAGATCTATAAAAGAAAATCAAAAAACTACAAAACTGGAACGGTGAACAGTTACAAAATACTCACAGACATGGAATGTGGTCAAGATTTGAAATTAAGTAACATAATAAATAAGAAAAACACGAACTACAAAGAGAAACATTCAGCTAGTATATAAGAGACGGTGCGAAATGAACAGAAACAAACAAATATGTGGTCTACATATTAACCACTGAGACGGTGCAATATATTACCAGTAAATAATACTTATATTATCTGTGTCGGTCCTGAAATTGATGGCATTTTTATCAGCGCGAATGTGATACATTTTCAAGAACAAACGACATCTATAGTTTTCTTCACGTTCTAAGATCTTCACCCTGTTCCACTCAAAACTGTGCCAAGCATCTACGCAATGCTTGGTTGCTGCGCATGATAACTTTTCAATACATACATCACTACCATGCTGAGTTATTCGATTTTTCAACCATTGTTTGGTCTGACCAATGTATACCCCAGAGCAATCTATACAAGGTATTTTGTAGACAACACTGCTGTTGAGTTGAAATGGTGTTGCATCTTTTATTCTGGAGAATAGATCGGAAATCTTCACAGGGTTGTACTTAGCCAATTTAATATTGCAATATTTTACAAAAATGGAAACTACTGAGTTAGTTAGTCCTTGTATATATGGAATTTTTTTGTAATTAAATTCAACAGTAGTATCCTCAGTGGGACCATCGTAAAATTGTGGGTTGTAAATAAGTTTATGAAGAACATGTCTTGGGTATCCATTGTAACGAAAAATGAGAAGCAGCTTATTCATACTCTCTCAGTGGAACGCTTTTTTTCATCGCCGTAACCATGTTGAATTTTTGGCTAGTAGGTTGGTTGGAATGAAAATTAAGAAATCTTCCTGAAGATGTCGGTTTCTGATACCAGTTTAAAGTGATCATGTCATTATCTGATCTTATTACTAATGTATCAAGAAAGGGTATTCTTCTATTGCTCTCTACCTCAACCGTGAAATGCAAATGGTTATTGAACGAGTTGAATGTTTCCAATATAGTGTTGGTTTGCGATTTAGGCACGGCCCAAATCAGATCGTCTACATACTTGTAGATAAAAGGCAGACGAAAAGGTAGAAGAGAAATAACGTTATCTAATAGATAATCCATCACAATCATTGCCAAAATTGGACTCAGAGGGGATCCCATCGGAGCTCCAAAAATCTGTTTATAAAATTTTTGTTGAAAATAAAAATAAGTATTGTCAAAAATAAACTGGATCAATTTTAAAATAATTGGCTTGGATATGGATGTATACTTCTCAATGGGTGGCCAGCTCTCCTCTATAATAGTCAGCACAAGTTCTAGAGGGATGTTTGGGCACAGTTTTGAGTGGACGGGGTGAAGATCTTAGAACGTGAAGAAAACTGTAGATGTCGTTTGTTCTTGGAAATGTATCACATTCGCGCTGATAAAAATGCATCAATTTCAGGACCGACTCAGTGGTTAATATGTAGACCACATGTTTGTTTGTATCTTTTCATTACTTAATTTTAAATCTTGACCACATTCCATGTCTGTGAGTGTTGTGTAACTGTTCACCGTTCCAGTTTTGTAATTTTTTGATTTTCTTTTATAGATCTCTTGAAAAAGTCCACAAAAAACGGACGAAATATCGAGAAATAAAGACTAAGGATATAAATCTTGGTATCTGACCCCTCTCCCGATAAACTTTTCTTTTATAAATATATATATATATATATATATATATATGTATATATATATACACATATACGTATATATCTATACACATATACGTATATATATATATATATATATACATATATATATATATATATATATACAATATATATATATATATATATATATATATATATATATATATATATATATATATATATATAAATAATCTTTTGAAAATTATTAAGCAATTAGTTTTGGGAAATATTAAACAAGTAATGCAAAAAAATTATGGTATAGTTTCGTTTATATGGATAGTAGCCGTTTTTTTAATGAGAATTTTTTATTTATTTAGAATTTTCATCAATCTTTAAAAAAAGGGTACTTACAGTTTAAAAACTCTCAGCTTAAGTTTAGGATCATTGCCATATTTTCAGCTTGCAATATTTAATAATTTATTCGAATTGTTGTTGCCTGTGATCTATTTTTAATCTTTTTGATAATTAATTAGCAATAACAGGCTGGATTGAATACTTAAAAAACTCAATTTTATCAAAAAGTTGACGCCTCCTCACCAACGACATTCGAAAATTGAAATTTCTTTGACATTTATTGATTTGAAAAAAAATTGAAGTAAAAACAGGACTGCTTTGTATATGCTATTCAGTCTAATATTAACTATTCAAAAATTGTAATTATTAGATGGTAAGGGAAACCAAAGGAAACCTTTACCTACGTAATGTTTGAAAATAATAATAATAGGGTACTATTTATCTAACAACAAAGAAATTAGTTATGGGAAACAATTAAAAGAAGTGGAGTAGAATTATCGGTTATAGTACGCTTATATGGAAGCAGCCGTTGACACGTGTTTCGGACTCTTTGGTCCTCATCAGAACGGCGTAGCTAAGTATTGGATTGAAAATTTGGAGATGAAAATAGTTTAAAAAAATAAAATCCTCTGTTTATGGAAGAAAATCACTTATTTGTGGTTTATTGTTTGAAACTCTCCGGTATGGGAGATTTGGTCAAACTTTGCCACGAAGGCGATTAATTCCATCCGAGAGAGATCTCAGAAAGAAGTAAATTAATATTAAAAAAGAAATTAGTTTAGGGAAAATATTAAACAAGTAAAGCAAAAATTATCGGTATAGTTCGTTTATATGGAAGTAGCCGTTTTTAATGAAATTTTTATAATAAAATCCTCTGTTATGGAAGAAAATCACTTATTTGTGGTTTTATTGTTTGAACTCTCCGGTATGGGAGATTTGGTCAAACTTTGCCACGGAGGCGATTAATTCCATCCGAGAGATCTCAGAAAGAATAAATTAACATTAAAAAAGAAAAATAGTTTGGGAAATATTAAACAAGTAAAGCAAAAATTATCGTATAAGTTCGTTTATATGGAAGTAGCCGTTTTTTAATGAAATTTTTTATTTATTTAGAATTTCAAATCTTTTAAAAAAAGGGTACTTACAGTTTTAAAAACTCTCAGCTTAAGTTTAGGATCATTGCCATATTTTCAGCTTGCAATATTTAATTATTTATTCGAATTGTTGTTGCCTGTGATCTTATTTTAATCTTTTGATAATTATTAGCAATAACAGGCTGGTTGAATCTTAAAAAACTCAATTTTATCAAAAGTGGACGCCTCACCACGACATTCGAAATTGAAAATTTCTTTGACATTTATTGATTTGAAAAAATTGAATAAAACAGGGCTGCTTTGTATATGCTATTCAGTCTAATATTAATATTCAAAAATTGTAATTATTAGATGGTAAGGGAAACCAAAGAAACCTTTACCTACGTAATGTTTGAAATAATAATAATAATAGGGTACTATTTATCTAACAACAAAGAAATTAGTTATGGGAAAACATTAAAGAAGTGGAGTAGAATTATCGGTATAGTACGCTTATATGGAAGCAACCGTTGACACGTGTTTCGGACTCTTTGGTCCTCATCAGAACGGCGTAGCTAAGTATTGGATTGAAAATTTGGAGATGAAAATAGTTTAATAAATAAAATCATCTGTTATGGTAGAAAATCACTTATTTGTGGTTTATTGTTTGAACTCTTCCGGTATGGGAGATTTGGTCAAACTTTGCCACGAAGGCGATTAATTCCATCCGAGAGAATCTCAGAAAGAGTAAATTAATATTAAAAAAGAAAATTAGTTTTGGGGAAAATATTAAACAAGTAAGAAAAAAATTATCGGTATAGTTCGTTTATATGGAAAGTAGCCGTTTTTAATGAAATTTTTATAATAAAGTCCTCTGTTATGGAAGAAATTCACTTATTTGTGGTTTTATTGTTTGAACTCTCCGGTATGGGAGATTTGGTCAAAACTTTGCCACGGAGGCGATTAATTCCATTCCGAGAGATCTTCAGAAAGAATAAAATTAACATTAAAAAAGAAAATAGTTTTGGGAAATATTAAACAAGTAAAGCAAAAATTATGGGGGGGGGGGGTGGGGGGGGGGGGGGGTGGGGGGGGGGGGGGGTGGGGGGGGGGGGGGGTGGGGGGGGGGGGGGGTGGGGGGGGGGGGGGGTGGGGGGGTTTAATCTTGACTATAGAGTTGCTATTGTTTTCTGATTGTAGGTGGCTATTTTCACATTGTTTGTTTTCAATAAAAATATTATTTTCGTAGTTAACTCTGTGATGTAAGGTAGTGATCCATAATGTGTAAATTCTTCTTTTAGTGGTGTGTTGTCTGGATGTGTTACATTTCTTCTGTGCTAAATATTTGACGAATATATTATTTTCTTAAGCATCGTAGGTGTATACGAATTTTGACACAGTAACCGAAACAGATGGTCTAAACTACTATTCTGAAAATCATGATGACATATGTATCTAATTCTATTACGCATTTCTTTAATTAAATTCATTTTGACACTTATTGCATTGTTTGAATAGTATTGTATGAACTTGCCCGAGCTCATTGACTTTCTATATCAATCTAGTTTTATAGTTTGATCCTGTCTCACCACTCTCGGTCTAGAAAAGGCACCGAGTTTCTAACGTCTTCTGTTTCAATTGTGAACTTGATAGTCTTACTGTATGAGTTGGAACATTCCAGTATCTCACTGCCACTTGGTCGCGGGTGAGACATGATGATGTCGTCTACAAACTTCTTGAAAAATAGTGGTTGAAATTTTATGCTGGGAACGCATTCATCAAGTAGGTGGTCCATCACATATTGGGCCAAGATGGGACTTAATTTTGAGCCCATTGCACAGCCTGAAGTCTGAAGGTAATATTTTCCCCCAAACAACAGTTGTTGTCCAAAATGAACTCAACCACCTGAAAAAACAAGTTTTGGTCAAGAGTAGTATGGTTGTCGATAATGTGCCATTTTAGTCTGAGAACCTTCAAAATCTCACATTTAGTCAAATTGCCAAATAGGTTTACCACATCCAAGGATCATATCACATAGTTTTGTGGTAATATGAAGTTATTTACTGTTTGTGCAAAGTGGATTGTGTCTTTGATGTAATACTTATTATTTGTGTCATAGGCTCTCTTTAGAATGTCCGCTAACAATATTGATAAGGAAATTGTTGGACCATTAATGCTGGAAATTTTTGGTCTCATAGGATTACCTTCCTTATGTACTTTGGGGTTGCCATATATTCTCGGGCACAATGAATTATACTTTTTCAGTTTTTTGGATTCCTCATCTGTTATGAATTTTTTGCGGTTCATTAGTGCAACATATTGATTAGTTTTGTTTTGTATATTAAGGGTGGGATCTTTAAGTAAACCTTTGAAATCTTCAGATTGGACTATTTTTAGCATTTTTGTCGTATATTCTATCTTATCCATAATTACAGTTACACCGCCTTTATCACTGTTAAGCACGAAAATGTCTTTATTATCTTTCAGGTATTTCTGGGTTTCATCATACATTCTACCAATAACCGTCTTTTTTTTTTTGTTCTGGTTTATATAGTTAGTTATAATGTTTGTTACCTTGGCTCGTTGTATGTCTATGTTTTCTTCTGGCACACCTAATAAAATATGTTCCACGTGAGTGATTAGATCTTCCATTTTCAATTCTCTTGATGTAATTGGTATGCTATGTTTTGATCCCATGAGGGTACCCTTATTATTTCCTGAAATAATACTAAGACTCTGAAACTAAGATATAAAAATATAAAGATGGGTTTTTATCAAAAGATATCAAGAACATTCGGTTCTGAAGTTACACGATATTTCAAACTATGGAGCAACAATAACATCAAATTGGCATCTGCTGTGAATAGACGTATATTCCTATTGGAATGTAAGAGAAACGAAGTCACCGCAAATCATATAGGACACAATACAAAGAGTATACTCAGACTTTTTGAGTATGGTAATTCCATCACCAATGGTAAGATAAAGTATTTGAATGTTTCTATAACAACTAAAATAATGAACCTTGAAATAATGATAGTTAATGTTAGAATAAACGAATTGGAGAAGCATAATATAGAGATTTTAGAAAAATGTAAAGTATTGCCAGAACATGTTGTAAGGGAATTCAAAAGGAAACAACATTTGAATTATAACAAAAAATTTTATAGAGTAAAACAAACCAGTAAAAAAGAAACTTGCAGCATTATTGGAACGACAGTCAAAAATCTTTAACACCCAGACAAGATGGTTGAAGAATCTAACAACCTAAATCTTGCCATCAAATGTAAACACAATATTGTCACTGGGATCAAAACATAGCATACCTATTACATCAAGAGAATGGAAGATCAAATCACTGACGTAGAACATATTTTATTAGGTGTGCCAGAAGAAAACAGAGACATACAACGAGCCAAGGTAACAAACATTATAACAAACTATGTAAACCAGAACAAACAAAAAAAGACGGTAATTGGTAGAATGTATGATGAAACCCAGAAATACCTGAAAGATAATAAAGACATTTTCGTGCTTAACAGTGATAAAGGCTGTGTAACTGTAATTATGGATAAGATAGAATATACGACAAAAATGCTAGAAATAGTCCGATCTAAAGATTTCAAAGGTTTACTTAAAGATCCCACCCTTAATATACAAAACAAAACTAATCAATATGTTGCACTAATGAACCGCAAAAAATACATAACAGATGAGGAATCCAAAAAACTGAAAAAGTATAATTCATTGTGCCCGAGAATATATGGCAACCCCAAAGTACATAAGGAAGGTAATCCTATGAGACCAATAATTTCCAGCATTAATGGTCCAACAAACTCCTTATCAATATTGTTAGCGGACATCCTAAAGAGAGCCTATGACACAAATAATAAGTATTACATCAAAGACACATTCCACTTTGCACAAACAGTAAATAACTTCATATTACCACAAAACTATGTGATATGATCCTTGGATGTGGTAAACCTATTTGGTAATTTGACTAAATGTGAGATTTTGAAGGTTCTCAGACTAAAATGGCACATTATCGACAACCATACTACTCTTGGCCGAATTTTATTTTTTCAAGTGGTTGAGTTCATTTTAGATAACAACTGTTGTATGTTTGGGGGAAAATATTACCTTCAGGCTGTGCAATGGGCTCAAAATTAAGTCCCATCTTGGCCCAATATGTGATGGACCACCTACTTGATGAATGCGTTCCCAAATTAAAATTTCAACCACCATTTATCAAGAAGTTTGTAGACGACATCATCATGTCTCACCCGCGATCAAGTGGCAGTGAGATATTGGAATGTTTCATTTCATACAGTAAGACTATCAAGTTCACAATTGAAACAGAAGACGTTAGAAACTCGGTGCCTTTTCTAGACTCGAGAGTGATGAGACAGGATGAAACTATAAAACTAGAGTGGTATAGAAAGTCAATGAGCTCGGGCAAGTTCATACATTACTATTCAAACAATGCAATAAGTGTCAAAATGAATTTAATTAAAGAAGACCATCTGTTTCGGTTACTTTGTCAAAATTCGTATACACCTACGACGCTTAAGAAAAGAATATATTCGTCAAATATTTAGCACAGAAGAAATGTAACACATCCAGACAACACACCACTAAAAGAAGAATTTACACATTATGGATCACTACCTTACATCAAAGAGTTAACTACGAAAATAATATTTTTATTGAAAACAAACAATGTGAAAATAGCCACCTACAATCAGAAAACAATAGCAACTCTATATTCAAGATTAAAAGATAACATTCCAACTAAACTAAACAGCAATGTAGTATATAAGTTAAAGTGTATGGACTGCGAAGGCACATACATAGGACACACATCTCAACTTGTAAAAAACCGTTTAGCAATACACAAGAGTGACATCACCATCTTTAGGGACAGATGTGCCCTAGCTACACATGCACACAGTTTTAACCATCAAATAGATTTTGAGAATGTGAAGGTATTAAAAAAAGAAAATAATTACAGAAATCGAATAATCCAGGACATGATCCACATAAACAAAGAAGATACCAGTATCAACAAAAAAACTGATTCACAGAAATTGAGTAGCATTTATTCCTTTCTTCTATTAAATTCTACATCAATTAACAAAGATAAATGTGGAAATGACGGTCCATTGGATGAATAGAGGAATACTGAGTCCAAACAAACGATAAACAAATTCTGTGATCAATGACAGTAGGTATATTTTCAGCTGTAAACTATTAGTGGATTGTTTCATTTTGTTAAAAAATTGAATTTTAAATTAGTAGACAGTCAATTTTAATGTTAAATGTATTTTGTCTTGTGTCTGAGAATATATGACTTATCACACAGCCAATAATTTAACCTCACCATTGGTGAGTAACTAATTTATATAATATTTATTGTCTTCATTTTGATAACACCATAATAAATAATACTCGTTAGTTACATACCCAGAAAGTGCAGCGTATATATAATAAACTGCAAGTCTGCACTGTTATTCTTAGAAACCTATTTTTATATTATAGATAAGAAGTTTACATTATAACCAATTGTATTAGCCTTCAGTACTTCTAAGCTTACTCTTGAAGAGAACATACAACATACGAAAATGTATTTACTTCATTATTGTATTTAAAGCTATTATGCTTGCAAAACAAAGATAAACATATTGCCTCTCCGAAAATATCGTCAGGACTTAATAAATTAAATTGGAATAAAATTTATGAAATGATTAAATACGTATTCTCGAATTGCGATATACGAATAAAAATTTATACAAATCCACAAATTCCACAAACAGTAACAAGTCAATTAAATAACGAGAATCTTGATGAATTAGATCAGATAATACAAGATGCACTTGAAAAAATATTCACACTACCAGAAATCTCGGTAAAAGTGCACACACCTATTGAAAATTCAATATTATCAACCCCAATAACGGATAAAGACTTAAACCCCTATAAATATCAGATAAGTTTGATTTGTAACGAAAATACGGAAAGAAAAGCAACAGATCTTAAAAATTTAATTAAGAAACAAAAAGGTCAAAAAGACTTAAATAAAAATGAAGAGATTTACTTTGAGCCAAAATCTCGAGCTAAAATCAAGAAAGAATACCAGAAAATACCTAGGAAAATCATTGGACGCATTAAGAACAAAAATCCACGAAATAAACGCTTCTATCATAGGAATCGAATAAAATAAAATAACAGCAGATAACGGTACGGAATTTAAAAATCATGACTTAGGAAACTTTCGTAAACTTCATAAAATTGAGTTACATTTTACTATTGTGAAAAAAAAAATAGTAATTCAAATTCACTAGTAGAACTATCTCTCAACCCTTTTTGAACATTTTTGATGTTTTAGAGAAAATAACAAAGAATTATCAGTCAATCAGTTAATTAAACATTCTATTTTACCCTACAATAATTCAATTCATTTAATAACTAAATTTACCCCATTTGAAATTAAAAACGACGGTATATTATTACAGACAAATAAAAGTACATATCATAAAAGTATAGGACGAAAACCAAAAGTAAATCCAAATATCTTACAGGTACAAGAAAATGAAGTTTTGGATGACACCTGTATACCTGGCATGTCGAATAGCGACAATTGATAGCAACGACGGAGAAATCAGCGTAACAGAGCTGAATAGCCTTATATTCCCCATTAGATTAGGAGCATGCAGAATAATTTATACTAAGCATTCATTTATTCATTACTTAGATTTAAGCGAAATAGTCAGACAAGCAGATGCTTTGAACAATAATTTCATTCAAGTTAGACGGGCAGTCGTAAATGTAAACAGTTCAAACGAAAATCCTATCTCATATCACGGCCTAGTAAGCGGAATGTTAAGTAGAACAGAATTCTTAATTCAAACGCTACAGAGGAAAATTGAAAATATTTCACCACATATTCGAGCAAAACGAGGATTATTTAACGGTATAGGTAAATTAAATAAATGGTTATTTGGAAACCTAGATTCTGACGATGGCGAAAAATATAATAAAGCAATAGAAATCTTACAAAGTAAACAAAAGGAAATTGTACACGAGGTCAACCTACAGGTGTCACTGTATACAAGATTAATAAACCATTATAATAAATCATTAAATACACTCTGGCAAAATCAAATCAAATTACAGAATAATTTGAGAAAGTTCCAATTGGTAATTAAAACTACAATAGAAACTTATGAAAATTACATCACTTTCCAAGGGACTATAAGTCAAATAAATTTAGATTGTCAAAATATGATATCCTTCATAGATAATATTGAAAATGCAATTTTATTCGCAAGATCCAATTCAATCCATCATTCAATTATTTCTAGTAAAGAGATTAAAGAAATGATAACTTATTTAACTAAAATATATGAATCGTCACAGATTCCAAAATTCAAAAATATTTTAACGTACTATCAATTATTAGGGACTCAGGTAACTTTCACAGAAAATAAAATTATATTTGCAATTCATATTCCAATCATGAGACCAAAAATCCTTGATTTTTACCACATTTACCCAGTTATCCAACATAATAAAATTTTTACCCCAACCTATCCCTATTTGGCACGAACGTCACAAGAAGCTTTAGCACAAAAAGAAGAATGTCCAACAATCGAAGACATCTATTATTGCAGAGATAACATAATCCTAGAAGACAACTGTACACTTCAATTACTCGATGGAATACCACCCAATCAATGTATTACCACCGATCTCACCTTTAAACAATCTATAATTGAACAAGTAACCAGAGACGAAGTACTAATTATACCGGCAAAATCGAACCGTATATTATCAAGATGTACAAGAGATCAATTCCTGGAAATCAACCATCCTTCTTTAATCAAGATTCCAAAGGATTGCGAGATATCAATTAACCATTTGAAATTCAAAAATAATGAACAAATTCGACAAGGAACACCACTCATTCTACCAAAAGTTGAAATATCAGTAACAAGAAGCAGAAGCAGCTTTCAAAGCTCAAATATATCGAAAATAGACTTTGATAGTCTTTATGAAATAAATAATTTAGCGAAGCAGCTAACACCAATTGAAGAACCCAGTATTCCGAACAAAATTTCGACTTCAATAACTTCAACAATTTTAATAATCGTCATTCTGCTAATAACTTCAATATTTTACATTTTATGGAAACAACGATCAACACCAAGGACCATAAAGGAAGAAATTGAACTACAAGAACCTCAAGAAGACGCCGAAGCAGCCGTCAATAGCCAACGCAAAAATAAATCCTTCATTTTTTCGACTTAGGGATGGAGGAGTTACATACCCAGAAAGTGCAGCGTATATATAATAAACTGCAAGTCTGCACTGTTATTCTTAGAAACCTATTTTTATATTATAGATAAGAAGTTTACGTTATAACCAATTGTATTAGCCTTCAGCACTTCTAAGCTTACTCTTGAAGAGAACACATCTCTCTGTTATTTCATTTAGTATATAGTAACTTTACCATTATTGTAATAATTGAAATAAACAGTTTTTAAAAACCCTCTTGGTGTCTCACGATACATATCTCGTTTGTAATTTTAGAGGCCCTGAAGAAGCAACAAATGATGGCGAAAGCTTGGCTACAATAAAAGAGTACAATTGAGATCCAAAAGAGTCTAAATACACTTATTCTTTCCTGAAATATATATATATATATATATATATATATATATATATATATATATATATATATATATATATATATATATATAAATATATATATATATATATAATATATATATATATATATATATATTAATATATATATGTTTTTATATATATATATATATATGTGTTGATTTTCAAGTTCTCGCGGAGATAATCTGGTAGTCTGGTTCACTAGGTTTGTATCCGCGTATGGACTTCATCTCCGTTGAAATATGTTCGACGTTTTGGCAAAATCAAAGATGGCAAATAAGATTTTGCCGAAACGTCGAGCAGACTTCAACGAAGACGAAGCTCATAAGCGGATACAAACCCGGGAAATCAGACAAATATATTTATGTATTATATATATATATATATATATATATATATATATATATATATATATATATATATATATATATATATATATATATATATATATTAATCAGTTCACAATATTATGTTCACCTAATTCACATCCAACTAATGATTATATTCAATTTCTAGTTGAAGAACACCGCCATTGTGTATTTTAAATAAATTTTAGAATATATATTTTATTAAAGGTTATCTCGCAGTCATTTTACCTATTCGTTATGTATGCTACATACAAAGCGCAGATCAAGAGGTGGAAAACGTCACCCCCCCCCCCTAACCCAAATGGCCTGGGCCCCTCCTAATTGTTTTGATTGGGAGCTATTCGAATTACCATTGCCCAAAATACCAGTACC
>JARQZK010002301.1:10000-32500 GCA_030704885.1 Cynegetis impunctata | reverse complement strand
AAATAATTGAATGAAATTTGGCACACCTATTTTACTTCAATAGCTCAATATTTGAGGCTATTAAGCATTTTTGAATACCTACAGGGTGATACACTTTTGGGTTCGCACCCAATTCAACCCTCTCGAACTTTTATGCGTGCCGCCTCTGCTTTCAATGGATCATCAATTTAAATTATCTCTTTCATTTGGATACTTTTTGCTCTTCTGTATGTTTTTCGAAAACTGCATGGATGTCGAGATAAATGCGAAAAATAATTGACTTGTGATGAAACTTTATTTCTTGAACACATTTTATTTGACATTTATTAGTTAATGACTAAAAAATTACAGATGAATTGAAATTTGTTAAACATATTACGGTATTCAATGAATTTTTATATAGTGCTCCCCAAACCAGTATTCCAAATCTTGAAAGAGATTCCACTAGGGATTTATATACCAAAATCAATATGTTCTACTCAAGATAACCCTCAACTGATAAACTAAGTCGATTATTTTAAATGGGACACGCTATATATTATCACATTTTTGAATTCTACCCAAGATTCTATAAAGATTTTTTGCATAATGTTCTATACCTAAGTCTGAGCGTTTTTGACATATTTAAATTTTTGTGTCAAAAGTGACGATTGCAAGCCCTAATATAATTATCAATTTTTTCTATAAGGATGCCCTTATTACTTACTTTGGAGTTGACTCCTTGTTGAAAAGGACTTGCTGTAATAGATTTTGAATAATATTTGGATAAGTTATCATAGAGAGTGTTCAAAAAATAAGATCTAAAATGAGATTGAGAAAACTGACGAAAATAAATTGTTTCCTAATTTTGTAGCCTACCTAAAATTTTTAGTTTTCGAAATATTGCCAATTCAATATTTTTATATGGCGATTTTGCATTTAATCATTTAACAATTGGATCTAGAATAGCCACGATCGTATTTGACATTTCAAATCATCGTAATGGCACCCGGTTATATTATACAAACGAAGATAATTTCAACTTATTTATTATTTATGGACAATGTGATAAAGTTATTTCAAGAACATATGATACATTTATGACACGATATCCTCAAAAACAGAAACAATCACCAAATACTATAAGACGTATTATAGAAAACTTGAAGAACTTGAAGTTTTAGGGAAGTTCAATGTTATCAAAAAATCAGAAATCACTAATCTGCCCTGTATGTAATTTGAGAGCTGCTCATCCTAAAGATGTTCACTTCTTTGGATGGGTCTTGGCCTTGGCAAGACCCTTTCAGTGATGGGTTACTCTATCACCAAGCTGGTCAGACCCTACCCAGTTCCCAGGGTCTGGAGAACCCTCTACAGGCTCCATTTTTTGTGTCGCACGATTTTTTCCTTAGCGCTATCTAGGTGAAGCGGACCGCTGAATATCGATCATTGTTTGTTAAATTTCACCCATATAAAAAACGAGTTTAGGGAGAGTACATAAAATATATTGCGAGAGAGATACATGGTACTAGAGGTAAATCACTTCGTTAGGGTTGTCAATAGGCATGCAACCACACGAAGGGATGTACAATTATGTCAAAAGTTGTGTAATTTGAACCATTGCTTCATGGGCGTCTATGATCTCGTCATTGAATGTCAAGAACGTTCATCAAACACATCAGGATATCATGTGGATCTTTTTTCTTCTGTTTGAACTAGAGCAGTCTAAATTCTACGAAGAAAAAAAGTTAAGAAGAACACATTTTGACACAGAAACTTTCATTTTGTGCTCAAAATATATTTTTATTAAAATATTCCTCTGATCAAGAATACAATTCACCCTCGTCAGATACAAAGAGGAATTATGATTGAACAGTTTAGCGAAATGCGTCATACTTATAGAATAAGTCGAAAAAGTATTTTGTCAATATAAAACTTTATATTGATTTTCATAGACAAAAAACCTTTTCTGCGAACATTTTTATTCAGAAATGAAATAAAACTCCGAAATATACAGGATACCCTAATTTCGAAGGAATAATTTGGGGGTTTGAGGTACTTCTAGCATATATAGCGAAAAACGAATACATATGTCCTAGGCTCGATTTTTGGGACAAATTCGAATATGAAAACCACTTTTTGATACGTTGAGTCCGTTTCACGTTAAAGGGGGATTTTCAAAAGTTTGCATTTTTGAAAAGTCATCATATCTTTTTTATTATCAAAAGTATCTTGTTATTTTTTTTATTTAGCATGCCATATTTAATTTTTTTCAAATCTAAATAAAATTTCTTTTGAAATGATATACCATAAGCAACGTCTTAGTTTTTTTTCAGTATTTAACGTTTTTAAAAATTAGATAGGTACTTACATACCATAATTGGCTACGTCTTTGACATTGCGTGTAACACAAAAACATTAACCTACAAATACCTATTGGAATGGTAACAAAGAACTATTTACTGTCATTTTCAAACAGAAATTTATTAAAATGTTTCAACATTTCGAACAGTATAATATGCTCAAGGTGAATGAGAATAGGTATAGCTTTATCATTGCGAATATCCAAAAAGAAAGCAACGTGCGGGTAAAATATTTAGCCGACTGAAAAAAAAAATGTTATGATAGACTAGAATTAGAATAATTGACATTTTCATGCTTTTCAAAATTCTTCTTACTGGTATTCTTGCTACTTCAGTATTCCATTCCATCCCAACTAGCAATTCGACATCGTTAGAGAACTAATATACTTTATAATTGTTTTATTAACGCTACGTAAAAACTTTTATGTTTTATAAAGTATTCATTCAGGATAAATTTGTTACGATCAACTGTTCTGTCAATAAAACTGTTCTGAAAACATTTTTACAGCAAAACTATAAAATATTTGTATACTAAGTTATACAGCTATTTTATAAACGTTTATAAAATACTTTGTATAAAACATATTAGCTCTGAATATTACTTTGCTCTAAAGGCATTTTTAGCTCTAACAATCATTCAGAGACCTTGGAGATTAGCAATCGAAATGACCATACTATTCCAACAGAGGAGTCTGATGGACTCAACATTAATTGCGTTTCTCATCAGGCAATACCACAGAACAATATTCACCGAGAAGCTGAAATAGAAAGTTGAATTGTCGAATTAGATACTGATCCTGGCGATCAACATCATTCTGCAAGCAGTTTGTGCGAGATAGAAATATAGATAATAGATAATATTCCCCATTTATCTCAAAAGAGGCGTTATACTTAATTAACGCATACCAAATTGTCTACCTCAAGATCCTCGAACCCTCTTAAAAACCAGACAAACAATTTTTTTAACGAAAGTTGGTATGGGAATGTACTGGCATAATGGTTTGGAATCAAGTTCAAGAAATGCTCTGCACAAACTAAGTGACATTCCAAAAACTATTTAAATTAACCTTAATATGGGCGGACGCCCAATTTTTGAGAGCAGCAAAAACAAGTTTTGGTCCATGATTTGTAATATTAACGGATTCCAATTATTAGGCCCATGATAATCGGCATGTATGTGATTTACTTTATATGTACAACTCTAAAGTACACCTCTGCCTAGACAAATCCTGTTTGATTTCAATAACAACTACTTACACAGCATAATTATCCTGGATCGGATAATTTTGATTTATAAGGATTGTATAAGAAAGTAGCCATGTTGTGAGCCTTTAAATCGACAGCGATATAAATGCGAGCCTTCACCAACATTTTTAAACTATATTTTTTCGTGTCTCCTAACATTTTCATGAAAAATGAATATGCTGGACTGGTTAGTTTATAATGTAGAAGGTCCTTATAAACTGATTACCAAACCTTTATCATGTTTTTTTTTATCATTAATTAAATTACATTTTAAATTTCCTTAATTATCATAATTCGGGAAGCGCGTTAAAATTTTATTAGAACTGTACCATATACTTAAGAGTAAATTTAATTTCGCAGCCACATCTGCACCATGGGTGCATTTTTTTACTCATTCTTTTTATTACTCTTTATTCCGAATCAGCCATTTGTTATTATTGTATGTTTGCTACCATATTAACAGGTATTAGTATCTTCTTACTACAACTAAAGAGACTTATTGCATATTCACAAACAATTTTGTGTGAATAGAAATGTTAAAAAAACTTTATTATCGTGTAACTATTGGCAGTCGTAGCAAAAGTGCTAAAGTTGCGAGCTTTATAAAACATTCACAAAACGTTGTCATAACGACTCTAAAAAAATCCTAGTAACAGAGCTGCTATATAACAGTTTTATAAATGTTATTTTAAATATTTATAAGACATTTATAAATGTTCTAAAAACTGTTTTATTATAGAAGCAAACAACATATATAGAGCAAGTCTAACAGGCGATTTGTTTTATAATCTGCGTCAATTCCATGCTCATAAGAGCTGTAAGAACATTGTGAAAGTGTTAATAAAATAGTGAATGTTTTATAAAATACGTTCGGTAAACGTTCTAAGAACCATTATAAAAATTAAATTGTTAGTTGGGATTGCTGTGGCGGAAGTGTTTGGAGAAAGATTTCTTTCAACCAAAACTGTGAATTCCTCTACTTCTCTGTCTATCATTAGATTTTTACAGGTTTTTGGTCTTGGTTTCTTAAATGAACCATATTAGATCAGGTTTTGCTTCAGATGACTTAATATTTCACGAGAAGGTTCCTCTTCTTTGAATATAGCTAATGATACATTCGCAATGATAAAGCTATATTTACATTCACATCTATAAGTTATTTGAGCATATCATACTTTTCGAAATGTTGAAACATTTTGATAAGTTTTTCCTCGAAAATGATAACAGTAAGTAATTCATTGTTACCATTCCAATATTTGTAGGTTGATGTAACCAAAGACTTTTTGTTTTTGTCAAAGCTCACTCTGATGAAACTTCATCATTTAGTAGCAGTTTTGAAAACATAACTCACTTGATTAGAAAAGTGATATCTTTTTGTGTCACACACAATATCAAAGTCGCAGCTAACTATGGAAATTTTTAAAAACGTGAAATATTGGAAAAACTAAACATCAAAAACTTTTAAAGTGATTTTTGTCTGAAATACACCTAGTGAATATACCAAAAAACTATTTTCTATTTCAAAGTAAGCTATATTCGAATAACTTTTGTCTAACATTTTTTGCCGTTTCTATTGAAATGAAGTGGTTGAAGGTGATTCAATGTTTTTTATGAATAAACAGCCGTAAGTCTTGAACGACTGAACTGATTTTAACAAAGTTGATCTCATTTGGAAAAACATTCATTGCTCCATCAACACGATCTTACCTGTGATATGTCAAATTTTTAGTGATAATAACAGAAAATTTCTCATTTTTCTGAAAAATTCAATGCAATAATATGACTTTTCTTCTAAAAAAAAATGTAGTATGATGATGCCAAAATAGGCTAGTGAAAACCGTATCTTGATATATTATTCCTAGCCTAAAATATCAGAGAAAGAAAATTTAGTTATATAATTCTAAAAATACGTCATTACACCGGTATATATATATATATATATATATATATATATATATATATATATATATATATATATATATATATATATATATATATATATATATATATATATTATATATATATATATATATATATATTATATATATATATATATATAATATATAATATATATTATATGGATGATACTGATGAGCCCCGATAAGGGCGAAACAGTCTGTCTTTCAATTTCCATCGATTGTGATAAACAAATTAACATTTCGAACAATTACCGTCTAGGGTAGATGTTGATATTTCGATGCTTCGTGAACTCTTATAACCAGCTCCGCTAGGAGGTTTGTTTGATTAGTTTTAAATAAATGTCCTAGTTCACTCAATTTTATAACCACGGGCGTGTTTTCCGTTTAACACGAATAATTCTTACTTATATTCATTTGCCATTGCGATAAAATTCGGAGCAAGTGCTGCTTGCGGTGTGTAATGTTGAATCACATCGAATTGACGTGTCAGCTTTACTCTTGCTTAGCGAATATGGTAGCCACCTTCGGGTGTTCCGGACGTACTAGTTCTCGTTGCCGAAATGTTTTCGTCTGTCTGAAAGATGTGGTTCAATTGTTTCCGACTGGTGGCGCTGTGTCATATTTATATGTCATGGAGTTACTACAAGAAATATGTATGACCGTTTGAAATGTTGGTTTGGTTATCACTCTCGGTGGATGGATGATACTGATGAGCCCCGATAAGGGCGAAACAGTCTGTCTATCAATTTCCATCGATTGTGATAAACAAATTAACATTTCGAACAATTACCGTTTAGGGTAGATGTTGATATTTCGATGCTTCGTGAACTCTTATAACCAGCTCCGCTAGGAGGTTTGTTTGATTAGTTTCAAATAAATGTCCTAGTTCACTTAATTTTATAACCGCGGGCGTGTTTTCCGTTTAACACGAATAATTCTTACATATATATATATATATATATATATATATATATATATATATATATATATAGTTATACATATATATATATAATATATATATATATATTATATAATATATAATATATATATATATATATATATATATATATATATATATGATGCAATTTCATAATTTTATGATTTATAATGAGCAAGTGCAAGAAGGTAGTCAGAATATGAAGAACAGGCCAAGAAGGAGAAACAAATGCATAAAATCTATTTCTCAACAAATATTAAAATTGAACTTATAGTGGCAGTGTAATGGGTTTTGGTGATATACACAAGTAAGGACTGAAAACTATTGAAATGTCTCTTACAAACGATGAAGTTGTTGATATTATTGCGGTACATTTTGAGTGTCCTCAAAATGAGTCAATCGCTCAAAGAGTATGCAGAACTCGATTGCCATGCGAGAATTTTAAAGCGTTTAGTTCGAAATTTGCGTTATAGTGGCTGCTTTTGGCCAGCAAATTCTGGCATGCCGTGAACGCCGATTTGAATATCGTGCTCTGTGTACTCTCTTTGCGCCAATGCCGCATTTTGAAGACATTCAAAATATAACGTAATCATATCAGCTTCATCGTTTGTAAACGCATTTCAATAGTTTTCAGTTCACAGTTGTGTGTGCTTCAAAAACTCATTACACTGCCACTATGAGTAAAATTTTAATATTTGTTGACAGGTTGATTTTAGGCATTTGTTTCTCTCCATGGCCTGTTCTTCATATTCTGACTAGGAACTTTGCAGTTGCATATTATATTCATTGATTGTGCTCCAACATGTTTTTTTAAAAACTTTTTGGAACTTTTAATACTATTATATTCAAAAATCATAAAATTATGAAATTTCATCATCGATTCTAGGAAAAAGACAAATGAAGAAAATTGAATATAGGTGTAATGACGTCTTTTTAGAATTTTATGATAACCAAATTTTCTTTCTTCGATATTTTAGGCTAGGAATAGATCTCGAGATACAGTGGTTTTCACTAACCTATTTCGACATCATCACACTACATTGTTATGGAAAAAGTCATATTATTGCATTCAATTTATTAGAAAACAAACACTGAAAATTTGACATGTCACAGATAATATGAGTTTGATGGAGCAATAAATGCTTTTCCCAACTCGAAAAACCTTATCAAAATCCGGTCAGTCGTTCAGGAGTTACAGCTGTTTATTCAAAAAAACATTGAGTCACCTTCCACTTCATCCACTTCATTTCAATAGATACGTCAAAGAGTGTTTAAAAAAAATTACTCGAATAAAGCTTAGCTTGAAATAGAAAATATGTTTTTCGTATATTTACTAGGTGTATTTAAGAGAAAAATCACTTTGAAAGTTTTAGATGGCGGTTATAACTCCTAGCGGCCATCTTGGGAATCTGATTTCAATTTCCAGGGCTTTCTGTTGGTCTTTTTAGTTATAACGTTTTTTACAGCAAGTCCCTACGACGAATAGTTTCTGAGATACAGCGGGGTACCTCTTAATCGGACATCCGGTACATAGCCACAAATTCTTAATTAAAATGTAAGATATCCTGATATGTATAAAAATTCAGTGAATGAATCAACATTGAAATTGTACGTTATTTCAGTATCGTAAGACGAAGTGTTTCGATATGACATTACCACAATGGAATTTTTAGAGATTTTATCAGCAGATGTGTAAAAAATAAGTACATTCCATCAACGTTTTCCACTTCGGTTGTAAATTTGTTCACTCGATAGCAGTCTACCTGAATTAAGTACATTTTATTGGCGGTAGAAGTTGGATCGTGAAAAACTTGAGATTTGTGAGTTGGAAATTGTGCAGACGAAAGTTCGAGTTTTATTATAATAGAGTGGATATTTCCTCCTAACTGAACCTGGCCTCGTGCTCTGAACATTACCTGATGGATTTATGTAATATCTATAAAATCTGTTACTTTAAATTAAAACAAGTAAACGTACTTACCTTCTCCAGCCCAGATATGCTATCAACTCCCAGGCCAGCCCAACATTTGAACGTTTTACGATCGGAAATTTATTGGCTATAAACCAATTTTATTAGCTAAGTTTTATTATTTAAGTTCTTGTATTTTCATGTCAGCAATTGAAAGTACTGTTTTTTCTTATTATGTTATAAAATATTTTCTTTTCATCGGGGGAAAAATATAACTTCATGCTGATCAAGTTATAAATGATAAATTTTGCTATTTCACTTTGCTATCAAAAACTTTCTCGTTCAACGTCAAACTTATCCGAAAATTTAACGACAGAATTTATGGCGTTTATTAAGGGTGTTTGAATTGACTTCAATATGATGTTTTTGATTTGGAGAAGTAGGATTCATAATAATATGCAGCTGCAGTCTAATCGGAAATATGGCACATATTTCTTCATATTGTAAAAGTGATAGTGGAGGCAACGGTAAGGTTTACGCTGTATCGTTCGGGTTACCGTTATACACGGTGTACCAGGTATAGCTCTACTCTTATAGATTATGTTGTAAAAAATATTCAAATCGGGCAATTGTTCATGATAATCCAAAAAAAACTGACCACTCTACTGTATCTGTAAATTTCTGTAGTGCGAATATTATATTGGGGGAAAAACTCTAGCAAATTAGAAGGAATAAATGTATATAAGGTGCTGTGGGGTAACTGGGCCTTGGGGTATCTGGGCCATGGGTAATTTATATCCACATGTTAGGATATTTCAAGCTAATTCAGTTGGTAGACCTGTTTCTTGTTGGGGTTTTTGTAAAACAACAACTGTAACCTCTTTTGCAGCACGTTTTTTACTGTGAGTTAAATATAAAGTTTTGACTGCAAAAAACTGGAAACAAAGTGCTTCGTTATCAGTTTCGAACGAGCTTCAATAAAATTCTGTAAGTATCTATTTCATATTTACTATCCTATAATAAACCTGACAATTACTTTCCACTATTTATGCATGTCTTTAATCGTTCTCTAACCATTCATTGCATTTAGTTGGGGTGGCCCAGTTACCCCGAAAATATTAAAGAAATGGGGTAACTGGGCCATGGCCCTGGGGTTACTGGGTTCACTTGGATCCAGTTACCCCGAGTTGGGTCTAGTTAACCCACCATGAAATATAATATAATGGAATAAATATTAGTGTCATCTAACTTAACCATCAAGCTTGTAATAATGATTGCAGGTGATGGTGCGGAATTATATAAGAAAAACCGAGAAGGGTGCTGGAGCTGCATATACACCAGAAGATCTGGAGAAGGCCCTCAGCGATGTTCAGAATGGAAGCATGACCATCCGAGGAGCAGCTACTGCGTACAACGTACCTCGCAGTACTTTGAAACATCGAGTACATGGAACTCGAGGAAAATGCATACATCTAAAGAAGATAAAGGTGCAGGGGGTGTACAATTTTACTCATCTGCACAAGATGAGGAGTAACTGGCCAATTGCATAAGAACTATGTATAGAAATAGATTTGGTCTAACGCGCGAAGAAGTATTTGATTTGGTCCAGTACTATATTTTTAAGAATCAGTTAGTAACACGGTTCAAGGGAAACCGCCCTGGACCTGATTGGTTCATTTACTTCAGACAAAGACACCGTTTGTCTATTAAGTTGCCTCAAAATATTGAGCATGCTAGAACTGACCAAAACAATCCATGGGTTGTTTATGATTTTTTTGACCAAAGTTGTGAAAAAACTTGGATTGGAGCAGAAACCTGGACAGATTTTTAATTGCGATGAAACTGGGTTTTGCCACTACCCTTCGAAGACTAGAATTGTTGACACGATAAATGAGCAAAGCAAACGTAAAACAAACCCAACTGGCAGAGAAAATACAACAGCGTTGCTGTGCTGGTCTGCAGATGGGACAATGTTACCATTTTTGTTTGTTTTTAAGGGGAAAATATGTAATGGAAAATTGGATAGACAGAGAACTTACGACACAAACAGCTGTTTCAGTGAGTGAAAGAGGTTGGATGTAAAGCACCCTCTTTTTCCACTGGTTTCGAGATGTTATTTTGAAAAATATAGATGAACAAAAACTAGTTTTGTTGATTTATGAAGGCCACACGACCCATATTTCCACATATCTAATAAGGTTGACACAAACAAATGAAGTGACAATCATGAAACTACCACCACACACCACCCATGCACTACGACCACTCGATATGGCCGTTATCAAGAGTCTAAATTCAAAATGGGACAAAGAATTGTATAAGTGGCAGCGACAAAATCATCGACGGAAAATTCCTAAACCTGTCTTTTTATCTATTTTAACTAATTGCGCACAGCAAATTTCATCACAAATCATTATCAATGGATTTAAGTCAACAGGCATATACGACCCAGAGAAAAAGGGACCAAACCACCTTGCTATTTCGGAATCTATTTTTTCACAAAGAGAACTTGCAAGGTACAAGAAATCTGTTCTACGGGACAATACCTCTCACGACAACCAAGAGGCTGAACTATCAATAGCTGAGCAGTTAGCGACCGCAGGACAGCAACCAGTGATCAGTGAACAGTTGTCAACCACTGAACAGCCACCCATCACTGAGCAACCAACTACTACAGAGCATCCAACGACCATTCAAGAACCAATGACCTTTGAGCAGCCATCAACATCACAGTCGCAACATCTAAAACGTAAGTCCTATGAGGAGCTCTCATTGGACTTCTTGAAAAGTGAGAAAAACAAGAACCAGTAAGGAACAGGAAAAAGTTATTCATAGCTGCGAAATAATAACAACTAAGGAGTATCTCGAGATGAAAGAAATTGAAGAGAAGGAGAAAGAGAAAACGCAAAGAAAGAGAGGAAGAAGCAGCAAATAGAAAAAAACTTCAAGAATCAAACGAGAAGAATTCCAGTTTAATTCCAATGAATGTGGAAAAAGGTCAAAAAAGAAGAAATGTATTATTCTTCAAGTGAAGAAAGTGACAAATATTCAACTCGAGAAAGTGACGACAATTTTGTGGAAAGCTTTTCAGATGAAGAAGAAGTAGAAAAATGACTTAAGGCTGGTCACTTTTGTGTTTGGTAAATCAGCAGGTGCTTTTACATTATTCATAGTTAAAGTGTTAGATATCGAGCACGGAGGATATGAAGTGTGTTTCTTCAAAAGACATGGACAAACAATGAAGTTTATTGAACCTGCAGAACATTTATTTATTGGGGAAAGCGATGTGGTCCGCGTTCTGTCAAGAGCAGTGACCTCCAGCTCTGCCCGTTTCAAAGGTATGATTTCTTTTGCTGAGGACCTCAGCGATCTAACCAATATTCATTAAAGAATAAAGACTTCAATGTTGTACAAAGTGACTGACACTTCAAAGAAAAAAATGTTTTCCTTCTTTTTAGTTACTTCTCTAGTAATATACTAAAGGTTTTAAAGGTTTTGCAGTAGTTTTTTACGTTATAAACTCTTCACCCTTAACCATTTACTTCACACACCCCAGCGTTATTTCGGTTACATTACCTATAAGTTATTTTTCCATTGCAGTTGGAGACAAATGATTTTATAATTAAATAGAAGGTCAAGCTAAAGGCCAAGATACCCCAGGCAGCTGCTCCTGTGTTGTTATGAAAAATCGGGTGGGAGTTTCCAGTTGCCCCCAAAGTGTGGGGCAACTGGGCCCTCTTGTCACAATATATATATATATATATATATATATATATATATATATATATATATATATATATATATATATATATATAGATTAAAAATGTTGAACTACTAAAATGTGGCATATAAATAATACATCATTAATTTATAAGAACACATCGAAATGTATAACTACACGCAACTTTTATCAGTGTCTGTCGATATTTACTTTTCTTAGTGACCTCTTAGAGTAGAAATTCTAAAGTCACTATGTAGAATCATCACCCATTTATCCCACAGCACCTTACCTATCATAACATGAATATTGAGCTATTGTCTTGTTACTGCAATTTGAATTTAGTTAATGTTGATGTGATATTGGAGGGTATAACAAAAAACTGTGTAAATGTTGTGAATCAGTTAGCACCTGAACATACTGTTAAAATAAAAGCAAATATAAGGTTCCATACTATGATAGTGAATTGAAAATTAGATCAGAAGAAAGTGATATGGCTTATAGTATATTCAAACAAAGTACAAACTCGAGTAAATACGATAGTTGGGAAAATTATAAGAGAATGAGAAATGATTATGTGAATATGTATGTTAAAAGTAAAGAAGGAGTGTTATTATGAACTAAAAGTTATTTAAAATAAGAATAATTCTAAGGAAATGTGGAAGTGTTTCAAATCTCTACTAAATCCAATTGAAAGTTATAATTTTAATATGATGGAATTCAATGTTGGTAATGAAATAAAAAATTTGTAAAACAGAAATTGATATTAAAAATGGATTCAATGAATATTTTGTATAGGTGATATTTATAAATAATATTATTTTTCACCGTGAGAGAGTTAGTCCCAATATATCTTGGAATTGAAAATGAAATTTTTGTTATGAAAATATATTAGTGTTCAAAACGAATGGAATATTGAAGCAAAAATATTAACTCAATTTGTTTGGCAATAATTCATATTGTTTATAAAACATCATTCAGAAAATTTTGAAAGAACAGTTTTTACATATTGAAGAAAAGTACAGAAATTTACCAAACATTGTTTCAAATGAAAAATGTAGTTAGTAAACCAACGAAATTTGGAAATTAGTTTATCCGCAAAATATAAAAATTTCTTGGAATGGCTCCAAATTTTCAACGCTCGAACTAACTTTGGAGTGGTTTAGACGATGCAAACCCCGACTAGATGGTTGAATATATATATAAATTTGAAAATTTTTCAGCTAATTTACTTCTTTACCACTCTGTTCCCCAAAGTTTGGAGATTACAAAATTTGAACTGAATTTAGATAAATTTTGATAGTTTTGCTTTTTCTCAATAACAACCTCATATTTAACCTAACATGGTCTGATGTAGGTCGCAGGAGATGCAAAATGTATACATATATATATATATATATATATATAAATAAATAAATATAAATATATATATATATATATATATATATATATATATATATATATATATATATATATATATATATATATATATATATATATATATATATATATATATATATATATATATATATATATATATATATATATATATATATATATATATATATATATACAAGGTGTTTCAAAAAAAGGTGACCCCCTCTCTAGGATAGGTAGAAAACTGAAAAATAATTGGGGTTTGCTTAGTAAAAAATTTCCGTAACGCCATCCTTTTTCAAGATACAGGGGGTTGAAGAAAAAAAAATTATACACGTTTCTTGAGATTTTGCAGAAACTACTGGCAACATTGTAATGAAATTTTAAACGAATATGGTTTGGAAGCTGATACATCCAATGAATCCGTTTTTATGTCTGACTCTCATAGAGGGCGCTAGTTACACGGTTCATATCGAGTAGTATTGAACATAATTTTTCTAATATTAGATTTATTAAGGAAAATTTCAAGCGTACTTAAACATCATTCAATTTCACACAAAAAAGGTACTCTTGGTAAAACTCGATACTATGTACCGTTTTCGGAGTATTTTGATTTGAAAATTATGAAGTAATAACCGATGAATTTTACACGGCAATAGCATTTTCTCTGAGTTTGCCATGGTAAACTGTCTTTCATTTGTGACGTTTAGTCAACAATAATTACATTCCTATTTGTTAAATTAGATATTGTTAATCGAAATGTACTCAAATTATGAATACACTGACATGTTATTAACCTTAGGAGAGTGTTTAGAAAACGCTAATGCAGCTGTTACGCGTTATGCAGAAAAGTTTCCTCGAAGAAACTTACCAAGTAAAAATACATTTAGAGCCATCGAACGACGTTGTCGAGAAACTGGGAGTGTGAGACCTAAAAAAATTAATTCAGGTAGGCCAAGAACAACAAGAACCATTAATAAAGAAAATATTATTTTAAATTTAGTCGATCAAAATCCAACAGTTAGCGTAAGGAATGTGGCAAGACAAACAAATACGTCTTCTGCAAGTACTTGGAGGATACTTAAAGAGCAGCAGCTACATCCTTATCATTACAGACAAGTCCAAGAGCTCCTGCCAGACGATCTACCGGTTAGAATGGATTTTTGTCAAACATTACAAGAAAGGACAGCCCTCAATCCAAATGTTTTTAAATGTATTATTTTTACGGACGAGGCCACTTTTACGCGACAAGGTATGTTTAACTCCCATAATGCACACTACTGGAGTGATAAGAATCCACATGTCAAAAGGGTGACACATTACCAACACTCATTTAAAGTTAATGTTTGGGCAGCAAATTTAGGTAACAAATTAATTGGTTATCACATTCTACCTGGAAATTTAAATGGTGATATGTACCTGGACTTTTTAAGCAATCACTTATTCGAGTTATTAGAAAATATAACGGTAAACGAGCGAAGATATCTATTTTTTATGCACGATGGAGCTCCACCGCACTTTGATAGAAGGTGTCGTAATTGGTTGTGTAACCATTTTCCGAATAGATGGATTGGTAGAGGTGCAGAAGCTCCGATTCATTGGCCTCCTCGGTCATGTGATTTTAATCCCTTGGATTACACAGTTTGGTCGTATCTAAAAGAAAAAGTTTATGCTGCAGAGGTAAATTCACCTCAAGAATTGAAAGAAAGAATACAACGTCACTTTAATGATCTGATAGCTGACTCCCAACCGTTTAGTAGATTAATGGATTCTTTAGAAAAAAGGATAGCCTTGTGTATTCGTGAGAACGGAGGACATTTTGAACACCTGCTCTAATTGAAATCCTATTTATGTTATTAGCTTCTTTTGAATTTTCTGATTTTTGTTTAATAAATGCGTTTTTTATAATTACTTCATACCAGCATCGGTTATTACTTCATAATTTTTAAATCAAAATACTCCGAAAACGGTGCACAGTATCGAGTTTTTTTTTTGTGTGAAATTGAATGATGTTTAAGTACGCTTGAAATTTTGCTTAATAAATCTAATATTGAAAAAGTTATGTTCAATACTACTCGATATGAACCGTGTAACTAGCGCCCTCTATGAGAGTCAGACATAAAAACGGATTCATTGGATGTATCAGCTTCCAAAACATATTCGTTTGAAATTTCATTACAATGCTGCCAGAAGTTTCTGCAAAATCTTAAAAAATGTGTATAATTTTTTTTTCTTCAACGCCCTGTATCTTGAATACGGATGGCGTTATGAACATTTTTCACAGAGCCAACCCCAATTATTTTTCAGTTTTCTACCTATCCTAGAGAGGGGGTCACCTTATTTTGAAACACCCTGTATATATAATTATTCATTCGAATTGTCGTTGCCTGTGAACTATTTCTAATCTTTTGATAATTATTAGCAATAACAGGCTTATTGAATCTCAAAAAACTCGATTTTATTAAAAAGTTGACGTTTCGCCTCGACATTCGTGGCTTTTTGAAAAGTGCTACATCTTAGCAATCGACATCTTAACGACGCTGAATTACCGCAGACAGTGCTAATTTCAACCACGCGTTGGCAGTCGGCTTGTATTTGTTTAGGGTAATGGCGGGTTTACATTATTCAACTGAGTTAATCAAGTCAGTTGAATTCAAGTCACTTGAATGCGAGTTGAACGTGTAAACCGCTTATTTTCATTTCAGATGATCACTTGACATGAAGTCGATTGAGTTGAACCATGTTTAACTTTTTGATTCAATTCAGTAATTCAATTGCAGAGTAAACATGTCGCCGAGCAGGTGGTCGGAAGAAAAATCCGTAAAATTTGTTAGTGTTTATGAAAACTATGAGTGTTTATGGAACACGAAGTGTGATTTATATAGGAACAGGGAGGCTAGGTCTACGACAATCAAAAATGTAATTAAAGATATGCATGAATTAGGCGTAAATATGACCGAGGAAGAAGTAAAAAATCGCATCAAAGCTATTCGAACTACGTACATGTCCGAACTGCGCAAAGTAGTAAAGGCCGCAAAATCAGGTGTTTCAATAGACGATCTATATCAACCGACATGTGCATGGTTCAAAAATGCTGACCGCTTTTTACGCCACGTCGTCATTATTCGCCCAGTGTTCGAAAATATGGTAAGTAGGTCAATATTAATTAATAACTTGTAAAGAATACTTTTAAACAGCATGGTCGACCGCCACACCGTCGGTTATTCCCCGCATTCGGTTATTCCCAGCGTAGCTGCAGTGCAGACTTCACGGCCAACCCGAGGCTATTTTTAGAATTTATTTTTTTTAAATTTATATTTGATGAATGAATAACCTAATAACCAAGACAAGAGACACTTGCTTGATCTTTCGAGCTCGGCGTGACTAGGTCACAGCTCCCGAAACCTCTTGTATTCTTTCTGTACTATTATATCTACTGTCATAATAAATTGTTCCAGTTCGTTTGATTATTGTTTTCTTACAAACTAAACATTAATACACACGTGTATGTAATTTGAAGGCATTTATTATTATTCACGCTGTTGGTGTTATTTATTTAATTGTTAATATAATACGTATTATTATATACCTACATCATAGCATAAATAACGGAGAGTCCCAAAACTTTTGTCATCGCAGTATGTTCTCACGTGACGGGTGTAGATCTTATTAACTACCTACTAATTATGTCCAACTGCCATGGTACTGCTCCATCTGAACAAAAGAAATCAGCGTATTTCTCACGAATATTTGAAGCAATCCGGGAATAATTACTGCTACCTTGGCGTTGCAATTCCTGCATTGCTGTTTGTAGGTTTCTCCAAGAACCCGGAGTGATATGTCCTGATTCTAAATCTTCTGTATCAACAAGTCCATTTGTAATGTAAGATCCCACAGAAGTTTTGCGCAACCAATTGTGCAAAGCTGTAGTAGCCTTTACTATTGAAGTAACTTTTTCTGGAGAAAGTGCAATTGGTCTCTCGAAAATTCTGAATTTGGCTACCAATATTCCAAATGCATTCTCAACAATTCGACGAGCTCTACTTAATCTGTAATTAAATATTTTTTCCCTTACTGATATATTTCGTTTTGAGAACGGTTTCATGAGGTAGGTTTTCAAAGGAAAAGCATCGTCTGCAACAACAACCATTCCTTGAGGCATATTTAACCATGAATTTTCTAACCCGTCATACAAAGAACTTTCTTGAAAAATTCCCCCATCTGAAGCTCTCCCTTGAGCACCAATATCTACGTACGTAAAACAGTAGTCGGCGTCAACTAATGCAAGCAAAACTATACTGTATGTCCCTTTATAATTATAATAATCAGATCCTCCACCTGGTGGATTTTTTATCACAATATGTTTACCGTCTAGTGCACCACCACATTTTGCAGAAAACCCTTGTTCTATATGTTGCCATTCCACTTCCCTCCTAGGAACATACAAATAAACACATTATGTATTTCAGTTACACGATCATAAAGAATTATTTCGTAGGTATGTAATCCAAAACACAGTTTGCATCATAAGTACTTATTTTCAGAGTTCTCAGTCAAATAGACGGGCCAGCACATCTCCTTCTAGGGAAAAAGCACAAGGTGAAGAAGTTGTTTCGCGGCAGAGGAGTGCAAATGAAGGAAATGACAACACGGACAACGAAACACCATCTGCATCTAATGATCAAAGTGGAAACACTGAATGTATAATAAATGATACGTCAAAGCACTTTCAAGCTACTAAAAATCAAGTTATTATGAACCAGTCATCCAATACGCAGCCTGAAGTTTCTCAAAGTATTAATACACCTTCTCAGGTTAGCACCAAGACGCGATTGAAGAAGCGATTCAAAGACGATACATCTGCTGAAGCAATAAACAAACTGCAAACTATTTGTGATACTGCCAAGGAATCGTTGAATGAAGATGAATTCGACATTTTTGGTAAACATGTTGCAAGCCAGCTAAGAAAAATTGACCTTGTAAGAGCTATTGAAGTACAAGGCGAAATAAATTCTCTTCTTTCGAAAGCGAGGATTCAAGATATAATAGAAAATAAGCAAAATCAAAGTAAAAATGAAGCCTCCCAGCTACAAATCATAGAAACTGATGAAACTACCTCTTCATATTGGCCAAATACCCCACATTCAGTGCTTAGTGATTCCCAATATTCCGGACCATGTTCTCCGGAAGAAACAAATATGTTAAAATTCTGTTCGATGTTGAGTGACCCCCAAAATTCGGAATCATATTCATTTCATGCAGAAACAAATATAGAACAATCGAGTGAATTAACAACAAAAGACATCCTCTCCCAAGCATTGCACACAATTCAATAATCTGTCACAATACTAATTTAATGTGCGTTTATATTATTATACACTATAGGTATATTTAAATACATAACTACATTATAATAGGTACCATATTAATACATTATTAAATAATTTGCTGTTCTGTAATATTAGGTACCTACTTACTTTAATATATTCCTGCAGCTCTTCATAAATTGCTTCACATATCTCTATGAGGAAACATGAAATTGTACACTTTGGCACTCTGTAGAGATATTGTAGACTTTTAAATGAATCTCCTGATGCTAGATATCGTAAAGTTATTTCCAGCTTAATACGGGGCGAGAGAGCTTCTCGCATAACTGTGTCTTGTTTTTTAATTCTGTGTTCAATTTTTGACAACAATTCGTCAAATTGGTTTACATTCATTCTTAACAAATTTCTGAAATTGTTAGGATCTTCTAATCTTAATTCGGGAATGAGGTTATTAGAGGCACCCTGTGCGGCCCTGCTATTAATACAATCTTTTACCCATATCCTCTTTTTACGTTTTTTTTCTTTTTTGCTAATATTTTCTGCTAATTCACTGGCTAAAACTGAAACCGTTTGGAGAACTGCTCTGCAAATTACCACTTTCGCCATTTTTAATCAACTGATATGCATTCAATCCACTTGAAATGTGTAAACCAATAATTCAATTCATTTCGCTTGAATTCAACTGACTTGATCAACACAGTTGAATAATGTAAACCCGCCATAAGCTTGCTATAAGTTTTGGTCCAAATGAAATAAGCAAGGTAAGTAAATTTGGTTAGTTTCATAGGTATTTTTTTATTCGTGTTAGATCTGTAGTATATTTGTTTACATATGAGCGTATTTTCGAAGAAAATTACAGTTTGCTTTTTTTATATGAGCGATTAGTTATATCAGTTGACTCTGAAGAGTAGGCAGGTTGAGACATCAGAGTTGACGGGAAGCAGTACGGTTGGTGGAGTAGGCAGGTTGTGACCACGCAATCGTATTGTTTCCGATTCCTCCTAATTCGATTCGTGGAGTAGGCAGATTGAGGCCACGTATCTGAATTATTTTCCTTCTAATTCTCCTGAAGATGTCTTCGCAATAGGAGCCGAAACGTCGAGATTTTTCAAATCTTTTACGCGGTTCATTCCGAGAACCAAGTTTTTCATATATATATATATATATATATATATATATATATTTATTCGAATTGTTGTTGCCTGTGATTTATTTTTAATCTTTTGATAATTATTAGCAATAACAGGCTGGTTGAATCTTAAAAAACTCGATTTAATTAATAAGTTGACGTTTCACTACGACATTCATAGTTATTCAAGACGTTTGAAAAAATTGAAAATTCTTTGACATTTATTGACTTGAAAAAATTGAATAGATAAGATTGATCTGTCTTGTTAAAACTTCTTTCGGATGTAGCTGTTGTTTGTTATTTATTACGTGCTATTCAGTCTAATATTAATATTCAAAATTGTTATCATTAGAAGGCAAGGGAAACTACAGAAACCTTTACCTATGTAATGTTCGAAAATAATAATAATAGGGTACTATTAATTTTCAATTTTTTCAAACGTCTTGAATAACTATGAATGTCGTAGTGAAACGTCAACTTATTAATTAAATCGAGTTTTTTAAGATTCAACCAGCCTGTTATTGCTAATAATTATCAAAAGATTAAAAATAAATCACAGGCAACAACAATTCGAATAAATAATTAAATATTGCAAGCTGAAAATATGGCAATGATCCCAAACTACATTATTTTATATTGTACCTTTTTCCATTTAAAAAATTTGAAATTCTAAATAAAAATTTCATTAAAAACGTCTACTTCCATATAAACGAACTATACCGATAATTTTTGCTTTACTTATTTAATATTTTCCCAAAACTAATTTTCTTTTTTAATGTTAATATACTCTTTCTGAGATCTCTCGGATGGAATTAATCGCCTCCGTGGCAAAGTTTGACCAAATCTCCCATACCGGAGAGTTCAAACAATAAACCACAAATAAGTGATTTTCTTCCATAACAGAGGATTTTATTTTATTTATTAAACTATTTTCATCTCCAAATTTTCAATCCAATACTTGGCTACGCCGTTCTGATGAGGACCAAAGAGTCCGAAACACGTGTCAACGGCTGCTTCCATATAAGCGTTCTATACCGATAATTCTGCTCTACTTTTTTAATATTTTCCCGTGACTAATTTCTTTTCTGTTAAATAAATAGTACCCTATTATTATTATTTTCGAACATTACATAGGTAAAGGTTTCTGTAGTTTCCCTTGCCTTCTATTGATAACAATTTTGGATATTAATATTAGACTGAATAGCACGTAATAAATAACGAACAACAGCTACATCCGAAAGAAGTTTTAACAAGACAGATCAATCTTAACTATTCAATTTTTTCAAGTCAATAAATGTCAAAGAATTTTCAATTTTTTCAAACGTCTTGAATAACTATGAATGTCGTAGTGAAACGTCAACTTATTAATTAAATCGAGTTTTTTAAGATTCAACCAGCCTGTTATTGCTAATAATTATCAAAAGATTATATATATATATATATATATATATATATATATATATATATATATATATATAAATATATATATATATATATATATATATATATATATATATATATATATATATATATATATATATATATATATATTTATATATATATATATATATATATATATATATATATATATATATATATATATATATATATATATATATATATATATATATATATATATATATATATATATATATATATATATATATATATTTATATATATATATATATATATATATGACATCTCCCACGGTTCGCCTGCGCGGTACCAAAGGAGCTGAAATTTGTTATCTGAAGTGGTTTTCTGGGCAGAACGAAACTATAAAAATTTGATTAAATTTTTCCAACCGCAGCTATTTTCTCGTAGATATTTCTAATTTTTCCGAGGTTTACGAAATTTTGCCAAGTTCCACAGCTTCTGCTGATTGAGTTAGAGACTTGGTACATAAATTGAGAAAGCGTCTTTTGGTAGTTTCAACCATTTTCCTCAGTGGCGTTGCATTCGGATCAAATCGCATCCCGACCTGCTTCGCAGTGTTTCAGAACACGATTTACTTTGCGAATTTTATTTTACTATAGAGGGTCCAAAGTTGGTACGTGTGTTGAGTATCGAGGTACATTCCTTCGTTGGTTTCAACTTTTTTCCTCAAAGAAGATGCACTTATTCTATCAATAAAAACGATATCTCACCAGTTTGCTATTTAAGCGTAATTTTTAGCAGGTTTTCAGTTTGAAAACCTGTTTATTAAAATGGATGCGATTAGCAAAGTTGGACCAAGGACCAAGAAAGTTTTTCGTTTTTTAACTTTTTATCGTGCTTGGCACCAAAAACTCAATTTCGTATATCTTTATATACAGGGTGACCCAGAGCTACGTAATCGGTCCATAATTTTTTTGTCATTGAAGATATCGATATGACATTTTCAGACCAAATATTACCTGACTAAGTCTATCTTTCAAAATTATTTTAAGGAAAATTGCACTTCCGGTTTTGCCGGAAGTGATATCAACTTTGTTATTTCAAATGGAATACCCTGTATATTTTTTGATTTTCGAATTTCTTATGTAATTTGTAATAAAATTGTCATAACATTCTTTTTACCTAAACTGAACAGTTTCAGAGTTATTAATTTTTTTCGTGAAATTTTGACAGTTGCGTC
>JARQZK010002301.1:0-5000 GCA_030704885.1 Cynegetis impunctata | reverse complement strand
TTTACTTTAAACTTGATAGTTGAGGATTTATTTGAATAAAATTCCTGTGTTTTCAGAGCTATGTATTCACTGCTCTGTAATAAAATATAAGCATAATTATTTCTGTATTTCACGAAAATACCGTGCGTGTTTATGTTTTGTTTCGTTTTTCAACGCCAAAAAATGTGTCAGGCTTCTCAAGTTTCCCGGAGTGTCGAGAGTTGAGGTTTTGGTGTTCTAATGTTGATCATATGACTCTAAAATGCTTTAAAAATTTTCAAAACTCTCTATTTTTCATCTAAAATTCAGAAAATTTCCTGCGGCAAGACCCCCAGCATGGGCCCCCCAAATATTTTTCATAAGTCGGCGCCTCTGTATATATATATATATATATATTAATATATATATATTTATATATATATATATATATATATATATGCATATATAACATTTAGAAGTAACATTTGAAGACATTTTTTTAGACCAGGATAAAAACAGTAGGTAATAATATTGATGCTCAATTTGCTCAATACTGAAATTCACGAATAAAATACACGATAAACTCAATAGTATCTAATTTTTCTGAGCAGGTATTCTACGAGATCCAAGAATATGAACCAGTCATCCAAGTATGGCTAAAATCAGTGGTAACTGCTGAACAGTAGTAACACTGATAAATACTCAGGCATTCAACAAGATCAGCTAGTATTTATTCAGAACTGAAAAGTAAGTATGATTCGATACACCTACCTAAAGTCGAGTATACCTATTATTCGCGAAATCATGAAAGTAATTTCGAATTTCAATCACACATTTTCTTTGCCATTTTAAAGTTCTCTAGAAGGCTACGTACCTATCTAGAGAGTCGTTTATTAACGTCATGATGATATTTAATCATAACAGGCGCATGTGTTATTTTATGCTATTAGATGTAGTTATTTATAATGAGAGCATGTGCGTTTAAGTTATAGAATATATAGTAGGTGGGGTTATATTTGGGAATAATGAGAGACATCATTAATCATATAAGCTTATTTTGAGCAGGATTGTTCGTTGACATTTTGCATTTACTTTATGTTCAAATATATGAAGAGCTAATAATTTGGCGCAATATATAAGGTGTCCCACATAAAACTTTCATCTTAAATATTTCGTTTATTAGGAACTTTTAAAGAAATTTCATATCGATCAAACACACTGGCAATATAAAATCTACGAAGATACTGATAATGACATCCCATTATGAAAAATATATTACTCTGGCAAGTTGCATAACAACAGACATACATCTTGTTGTATTTAGTCTTATCAGTTCTTTTAATTCAATCTGTGAAGACCGTATAAGTGATCGCACACACCCTACCGTAAAATACCTATTCGTAGTGGCACTTCATGATAGCAACTAGGAAGAAGAAGTGATTTAAAAACTACACGTTTTGACTAGAAGGCACTCTGAGTGCTTAAACACATTAACAATAAATTAAGCAATGAAAATATTTCAATATTGAAACACTGCGATATACACTGAAATAATTTGTCTAAAGTATTCTCAAAGAAATAGATAAAAAATTCTGATCCTATTATCGATAAAAATCAACTGTGTTTAATGATGAGAAAACAAGAAACAGTTATTCAAGAGCCTTGATCCCTATGCTATGATTTATTCTCCTCATATTCTGATCGAATTTTTTTGTCATAATTAAATAATACATATATATAATATTAAATATATATATATATATATATATATATATTATATATATATATATATATATATATAATATATATATTATATATAGATAATATATATATATATATATATTATAAAGATATATATATATATATATATATATATATATATATATATATATATATATATATATATATATATATATCAGGGGCTGCTAGTCAAAGGAGGCTAAGGAGGCTAAGACTCCTCAATAATAATCCGTGCTACTAATATATTATATTGAATAGCCAGCATTCAGCATATTCATATTAATCAAAATCATATTATTTTATGCACCTACGTTCCTTTCAACCTACATTATATAATATAATTTATCAATTAAGATAGAAGGTATTTACATTTACTGCATTTCATTCATTTCAAGATTTGTGACAACGCTGCGGAAGACTTAGAAAGGTATATTCTCAACGTTCATTATGCCTACCACAGAAAAGCAAACAACGGTGCAAATACTCCGAATGAATACTTCATTGCAATAGAAAAGCAAAACACATGTAAATGGCAACACGGATAGGAACCCAGTCTCATACAATGTCGACCAATCACAACTATAGAATTTTCGCTGACATCGAGTGAAATTCGTTGGAAAGCATTAAATATGAATCGTAGTGTTATCGAGTTACTAATGGCAGCGTGTTTACTTATATTGCTCGCGTATTGTTTTAAAATGAGTTTGGTTACTAAAGTTAATTCAAAAATTTCAATGGTGACTTAGTGGAATATTTGTTATCCATAACTTTAGTGCACTAAGTTATGAGGATAAAGTTTTTGATAAAAAAAAAATGCGACCTTACCCACTGAATTAAAACAATTTGGTGCAGGCGTAACAGACAACAAAACCGCGGTTTAATACAGAGGACTTATGAGAGACACTCCTTGCCTAACCGGGTCACAGGTAAAAATGGAATCTATTTTGTTGCAGTGTTTACTCTTTACTAGTGAAAATGTCTCTGTTTGGGGCCGCTTAGGATTTGAGGGTTTTAATTCTTATACCATAGTTGAAAGTTGCGAGGAATTTTTTTTTTTTCACCGATAAAGTAACTTTAAAATACCACACGCGGATTAATTCTTACTCACAAGATAACGGAATTTATATATTTTTTTAAACATCTTTAACATTAATTTACTGAACAACACGAAATAGTTTTTCAAATCTTACAGGCACAAGTTTTCAGATGTAATTTACTCACGAAATCGCTCAAGTTTCTTTTGGAAAACATTTCAGAATTTCTGTGCAGAAAGTTTATTTAAAAAACTATTTTATCTGTATTTCAAAGTACTGATGATACGACTCCATTTAGCCCAAAACGAAAGAAATTCAGTACGCAGATATGGAGCTCACTATAGCAAAATATTTTATCGAAATTTTGGATATTATTAGGGGATCAAAAAGAAATAAGGTCTCTGATTTTGAAAAGAACTGCATTTCTTCGACTTACTTCAATAAAAAGTTTGTTTACCCGGATTTTCGCCTAATTTTCCAGATAAACCTTTGGAAAATTTATATCAAAAATTACCACTTTTTTTGATAAACGCGTGCCGCCATAAAAAAGTAAAACTGTGTGTTGTTTCTATAACTAATGACAATGAAATTTTGGGCAAAATGAAAATCATGTGAGGACTATTAAATACCTTTTGATAATGATTTGAATCAAGATTTACCCCAAGTTTATAAAACTCTCTAGTCTAATTGTTTCTATCCCGGTGACATCGGCTTCCGTAGAGCGCCTCGTTTTTCACTCTTAAGAGAATCTAAAACTTATTTACGAAATTCAATGAGCCAGGATCGTTTGAAAAATATTAGTTTGTTGTCTATTGAAAAAAGAATTGGTAAAACTTTTGGCGAAAAGACAAAAAATTTTTGTAGAGGATATTATAGATCATTTTCGCTAACGTTAAAGATCGCAGAATCACCGCTAATCTTCAAAAACTAATATAATAACTTTTTATTTGCTCTCACCCGCTGTTAACAAATTTAACAAAAGAGGTAGTAGGTACCTATTTGTGAAAGAAAAGAGAAATTTGATGAATAGATGAATGATTAATGGCTGAGAAAAGTTTTTGTGAATATTGTAAAATAGGAGTTGTAGGTCTCAAGGTAGACACTCGAAAACGTGAAAACAAATTAATAGCTTAGCGTGCTTGTTTTACTTTTATTTCTCTTTAAATTATAAGTGCGGTTGACCTTGAAATCCTAAAAATTTTCGCCTAATGTGTAATTTTTTAACACCTCTTGTAGCCTCCTCAAACCAAAACCTCACGAGCCGCCACTGATATATATATATATATATTATATATATATATATATAATAATATATATATATATATATATATGATGATATATGATATAAATGTATATACATAATATGATATTAATATATATATATATAATATATTATACTATACATATATATATATATATATACCTACATACTATATATACATATATATATAACTATATAATATATATATATATTTATATATATAATATATATATATATATATATATATAAATATATATATATACAATAGTGAGCCAAAAGGAGTCATCCGATGTTGTTTGGCTCTCATTTATTTTCTAAAAAAAAAAACTTTGATTCTTGTTTGTTCGTATTATGTTTATCTGAACCTTTAGAATTTTTATGGTCAAGTCGACAAGATGATATCGGCCAAATGGGCGCACGTCACAATGATGCTATACCGTCTCGTTTTATGGCATTTTTCATCACTTCGGCGAGAACTTTGGGCGACAGATTCTCGCACTCGTACCGAATGTTGTCCTTGAGGGCTTCCAAGGTCCCTCGGGTTTATCCACGTAAACACGGGACTATCAAAAAACCCCACAAAAAAAATCTGTAACGGTTAAATCGGCGATATTGCGGGCCAGTGCAACATCGCCAAAAGGAGAGATGAGGCGACCCAGGAACGCTTCAGAATATCGCGTATGTGGCTCTCAGCAGTGTGTGCGTTGCTCAGGTCCTGTTGGAAACCACACTGTCCTCCAGTCCCAATTCGTTCAATGCGGCAGAAAAAACTTAGGTAAAACATGGCCTATAGCGCGCGCACCGTCCATTGTTGTCCGTTTGAGCAGCGGCCGTCCTCGAAAAAAAAAATGCTCGATGACTCTTCCAGCGTAGAACAGTGCATCACTATGCAGTCACTTTGAGGGGGTTTAATGACTCCCTCGTGCATCATTCGTGCGATGTTCGGTGCCTCAGAAGCATAGTTTTGCTTGTTCACGTACCCGCTGAGTGGGAAATGAGCCTCAACG
>JARQZK010002300.1:182500-199194 GCA_030704885.1 Cynegetis impunctata | reverse complement strand
TGAATACGGTTCATTTTTCATTTGTAGTAAATAAGAGCACATTAAAATGTATAAAAACCTATGAAGAAAACATTCAACTTCAATTTACGTTCTTAACTGAATATATTTTTTCAATATATCTGAAAGATGTAAATAAATCGAATATCGTATTTGGTTGCGCTAGTAGTTTTTTTTTTTTTGAAAACCGAAAATCGCTTATATCACCAAAACAACTCATTTGCAGACCCATGTTTATATGAAATTTTTTACTTATTTTGAGGTCGTAATAAATATTGAAACTTTGTTTTTTAACACCCTATATATATATATATATATATATATATATATATATATATATCAAAACTTTTGATAAAGCCACCAATGTCGGTGCGAAACGTCAACTTTTTAATAAAATCGAGTTTTTTGAGATTCACCAAGCCTGTTATTGCTAAAAATTATCAAAAAGTTAGAAATAGTTCACAGGCAATATATATATATATATATATATATATATATATATATATATATATATATATATATATATATATATATATATATATATATATATATATATATATATATATATATATATATATATATATATATATATATATATGTAAAACTTGGTTCACGGAATGAACCGCGTAAAAGATTTGAAAAATCTCGACGTTTCGGCTCCTTTTGCGAAGCCATCTTCAGGAGAATTAGAAGGGAAATAATTCAGACTCGTGGCCTCAATCTGCCTACTCCACGAATCGAATTTAGGAGGAATCGGAAACAATACGATTGCGTGGTCTCAACCTGCCTACTCCACTAACCGTATTGCTTCCTGTCAACTCTGAAGTCTCAATCTGCCTACTCTTCAGAGTCAACTGACGGGCCGATCGTCGCGTGGCCCTATAAATACGGCCACGCGACGATCGGCCCGTCGTCGCGTGGCCCTATAAATACGGCCACGCGACGATCGGCCCGTCAGTTGACTCTGAAGAGTAGGCAGATTGAGACTTCAGAGTTGACAGGAAGCAATACGGTTAGTGGAGTAGGCAGGTTGAGACCACGCAATCGTATTGTTTCCGATTCCTCCTAAATTCGATTCGTGGAGTAGGCAGATTGAGGCCACGAGTCTGAATTATTTCCCTTCTAATTCTCCTGAAGATGGCTTCGCAAAAGGAGCCGAAACGTCGAGATTTTTCAAATCTTTTACGCGGTTCATTCCGTGAACCAAGTTTTACAAATACTTCCGACCGCGGAAATCTTTCTGAACATATATATATATATATATATATATATATATATATATATATATATATTTTTGAATTGTTGTTGCGTGTGAACTTTTTCTAACTTTTTGATAATTTTTAGCAATAACAGGCTTGGTGAATCTCAAAAAACTCGATTTTATTAAAAAGTTGACGTTTCGCACCGACATTCGTGGCTTTATCAAAAGTTTTGATATATATATATATATATATATATATATATATATATATATATATATATATATATATATATATATATATATATATATATATATATATATATATATATTTCAATTAGCAGAATCCGATAATTTTCTAATTTTCCAATCGAATTCCGACCCTCAGTCGATAAACACAAAAATATAAACAATATTATGTTGATACCGAAATTGGAGGTTTCCCCACCTCTTTTTGAAACTAGTGAGAATCTCTTTAAAATAACCGTGATCTAACAAAAAACGCAACTTAAAACTTTCTATGATCTATCAAAACACGAAACTCCAGAGCAACACTGCACATCTGATCCCATCTGCCATAAAAAAACATCCTCCATTATTCCCAGCCGAATTAATTTACTAACAGTATTATAGTCTGCCGCACGGCGCTGTCCCCAGCAGCCGTATGAAATTACGTTTGCCGCGAAACTATTTCCTCCGGAATTTACTGCCTGCGAGGGTTCGCAAACAAGGGCACTTGTCCCGGTTAGTCAACCTTTTGGTCTTGAAGCAATACTATTAGGGAGATTTACGATCGGCCGCCTTTCAGTGTTTAAGCTGCATTAGGACAATACAGTGTACCTAATAATTCGCGATTTCCCTTACGCGTGTTCGGTCTAGTGCAAAACACGATTCCGGGAGCGGATTTCGGTTTCTGGTCTTGGACGAACAAGAAGTGCGAAACGTCTTGCTATGAAACGAGGACGTTAAAATATCTAGTTAGAGCAGAAACTTGTTCGTTCCAAAGTTTATGCTCAAGTTTAGCAAAATAAATAGAAAGACGTGAGCAGCTCCATCACTAAAGTCGCATTTTTCGCGCGAAATGCATCGCGTCGAGATGCGATTCTAGTAAATTGAATCAAATTTTGAAAAATCACGCTTGAATAGCAAACAGAATCAAAAAGTAGAAAATAATTTATTTTCCAAAAAAAAAAAATCGCGTACTGATAGCGAAACATATGGAGATGCAAAGTAACCACGAAATGCAGCACGGCTGAGATATAGAGTTGAATCCGAAAAAGGATTTCAAGTCAACATAAACTCAATGTACGTACCAATTTTCAACCCTCTTACTTAATCTGCAGGAGCCGTGGAGTTCGGCAATTTTTCAAAAACCATGACAAAACAAACCTACGTAAAAATTGCGGCGGTTGGAAAAATTCGACCACATTTTGATAGTTTCGTTCTGCAACGAAAACAATAGCAGATAAAAATAATTCAGCTCATTTGGTGTGATACGAACCACTGGAGATGTCAATATGTACCGGAAAGGATATTCATATGAGAATTAGAAATATCCACGTAAAAATGGCGACGAATGCAGAAATTTACCCAAATTATATATATATATATATATATATATATATATATATATATATATATATATATATATATATATATATATATATATATATATATATATATATATGTTCAGAAAGATTTCCGCGGTCGGAAGTATTTGAAAAACTTGGTTCTCGGAATGAACCATCATGCTGGCTACGTTATGTAGACGACGTCTTTGCGATCTGGCCCCATGGCGGAGACTCATTGCTCCACTTCTTGAATCATTTGAATGGCATACATCCAAGTATCCAATTCACAATGGAAGTGGAAAACGATGGGTCTCTACCATTCCTCGATGTCATGGTCAAAAAACTTCCATCCCAAGGCTTCCCCTATTCAGTTTATCGTAAACCCACCCATACAAACCGTTATCTGAACGCCCAGTCTCACCACCATCCCTCTCAACTTAACTCTGTAGTTAATACCCTAATCTACCGCTCCATTCGACTATCTGACGACGAACACCGTGAATCAGAACTCAATACTCTAAAACATATATTATTACAGAACTTTATTCTTTATGATGTTTCACCAAGTGATGTGCGGGAATTCAATCTCAGTTATTACAGAACGGTTACAACACATATCAAATCAACAAGAACATACGCAAGCTCACAAACATCACCCCACCTCTACCACCTTCCAATCGCACTGACCAAGAATCTACACCTAAATTATTCCTTCCTTATATCAAAGGAGTAACAGATAAGATCGCGAGATCTCTCAAAAACACAAACATCAAAACAATATTCACCACCCAACAAAAACTCTTTCATCTGGTCAGATCCGTCAAGGATAAAATTCCAAACGAAAATCACGGTGTTTATGAGATTCCCTGTTCCAATTGTCCTCGTTCTTATATAGGACAAACGAACCGACGAATTCAGGTCCGTGCCAAGGAACATTCACTTTCAGTAAGACACTCAGATATCACCAACGCCCTTTCCCAACATCACACTCAAACAGGCCACATTATCGATTTCCCCAATACAAGAACTATTGCTTCCGTCCAATCTTTCAAATCCCGAATTTTTCATGAAGCTGTAGAAATAGAAAAACGTCCAAATTGTTTGAACACCAGAGATGACAGTCACAGACTCCCATCAGCATGGAAACCACTTCTCAGTGGTCGCCATGTCACACCCAATCAGAGTGCATCCCGCACTGATGAGCGTGAATACCCCATTGACGTCAATACTACGTCAATAACTACGTCAATGGAGTACCCGCCCCCCTCGCCTATAAATGCGGCAACACGACGATCGGCCCGTCAGTTGACTCTGAAGAGTAGGCAGGTTGAGACTTCAGAGTTGACAGGAAGCAGTACGGTTGGTGGAGTAGGCAGGTTGTGACCACGCAATCGTATTGTTTCCGATTTCTCCTAATTCGATTCGTGGAGTAGGCAGATTGAGGCCACGTATCTGAATTATTTTCCTTCTAATTCTCCTGAAGATGGCTTCGCAAAAGGAGCCGAAACGTCGAGATTTTTCAAATCTTTTACGCGGTTCATTCCGAGAACCAAGTTTTACATATATATATATATATATATATATATATATATATATATGTATATATATATATATATATATATATACATATATATTATATATATATATATATATATATATATATATATATATATATATATATACATATATATATATATATACATATATATATATATATATATATATATATATATATATATATATATATATATATATATATATATATATATACAGTGTGACCCATAATGGAAACACCCTTGTAAAATTTGAAGTTGTGAACCGATTTCAACAACTTTTTTTTGAAACGTCAATTACTAAAAGTTCTACCTTGGGACAAAATTTGAAATGTTTATTCCAATTTTCAAGGTATAGTACGATATTTTCTCTTAGCCGAAATTCGGTTTTTTTTATTAGCGATTTTATTATTGAAAAGATTACCACGCCACTGGATTCAGTGTGCCCCTGAATAGGTATGGCCAAAATTTCATAAAAAAATATTCATTCATAACAAAGTTATGAGAACTCAAAATTCGAAAACTTACACTTTACAATCACAAAAAACACACCCAATATCAACAGATAGCCATGGAAATATTTTTTTTTATGATTTCAACAATAAAATAGCGTAAATATTTTCACGGAAAATGAAAGAATTACATTCAAGTTTTCACGCAAATCAACTAAAACTAAGACCTAATAGATTTTTCAATTCAAATCTTAGTTGCCATGGAAATGATTGAGCGTAAGAGAAAATGAAATTATACGTCTTTCGGGAGATGACATTCGTGCTGGATAGGTTTGTAGAGTAGTTATCTGATGGCTCTTTATTCTTAAAATCATAAAAAAAAATATTTCTATGGCTATCTGTTGATATTGGGTGTTTTTTTGTGACTGTTAAGTGTGAGTTTTCCGAATTTTGAGTTCTCATAACTTTGTTATGAATAAATATTTTTTTATGAAATTTTTGTCATACCTATTTAGAGACACGTTGAATCCAGTGGCGTAGTAATTTTTTCAATAAAAAAATCGCTAATAAAAAAACTCCTAACTTCGACTAAGAAAAAATATCATAGTATGCCCTGAAAATCGGATTAAACATTTCTTATTTTGTCCTAAGGTAGACCTTTTAATACTTGACATTTTAAAAAAAACATTCATATATATATATATATATATATATATATATATATATATATATATATATATATATATATATATATATATATATATATATATATATATATATATATATATATATATATATATCAGACATCAAAATTTTCAAAAATCGTGGTCTAGGAGGTCTAAAACGTATGGGAAAAAAATACTCCCGCACCTGACTGCTTTCCTTCGATATACTGCAATAGTATGCATTTCATTGGATAAAATACTACTAAAAACGCTTTGGAAGGTACATGGATACGTCTTTAACGTACAGAAAAACGATTAGGCGTTGTAGATTTTGGCTGAAGTAAATCTTACTAACCGTTCACAAATTATGATTTCTGATACTAAAATTTACACTTTTAAATTTTTCTTGCTAATTTACCGTATCTGAAATTTTAATGAACTTTCATGTAGAATAGTAATTAAGAAAACATAGAAATTTTCAAGATGTAGACTGAAACCATTTGGTGAATCTTTTCAATCTTCCGAAGTAATTCTCAATATATTGCACTTTTTTAAGTAACATGTTTGTGAACAAAAATTTTGACAAATGTTCGTGAAGGAATGAATTTTTCAACCAAATTAAAGCCAATGTAGATTCATCGACAGGTACGAATGATTTCTCAACAATTCAGTTGAAACAAAATAATGCTAATAAAGACAGATTTTATATTATATTTCGTACAACTCCAATATTCAATACAATGAAGACATTTGAGTCTGAAAAATAACTCTAAATTGATAGTAATTGCCATATAATTATCCACAACCATCGAAAACCAATAATTACCCATGAGAAGAGAATAATATACAACCGTAAGTAAAATAAAGGTATTCAATCAAATCGTGGTAATCAAATAGAATAATAAAATGAACACAAATTAATATTTGAATAAAGAGTAATCTATAGGTACCATAAACAGAACTTTGTGGCACCCCCGTGTTCATTGCCTCATACATTTCATCAATATTATCTTTCTATCTAGTAATAGCTACTCAGGCTTATTCCAATGTTCATATATTTTATCTTCGAAAGGAATATTTTAAATTTCTCATAGCAGCTCTGAATTATTCGATCAGAAATTGATTCTTCTATAAAACCCCTTGAACATCAAAGGCGCCGACTTATGAAAAATATTGGGGGGAGCCATGGAAATTTTCTAAATTTTAGATGAAAAATAGTGAGTTTTGAAGTTTTTTTTTAAAGCATTTTAGAGTCATATGATCAACATTAGAACCCCGAAAACTCGATCCTCGATAACTCGACACTCCAGGAATTTCGACACCCTGACACATTTTTTGGCTTCGAAAAACAAAACAAAACTTAAACACGCACGGTATTTTCGTGAAAAGCTTATTCAATTTACAGTAATAATTATGCTTATAGACTATGACAGACGAGTGAATTTATAGCTCTGAAAAACCTGAAATTTATTTAAATAAATCCTAAATTACCATTAAAAGAATCAAACATAAAATATTGCTGTCGCACAGTAGAAGCACTTTCATTAGTAATTGAAATATCTAATTTAAGCTTACTTTGAATGTGGATCAGGGTTCATTGAATAAAAACAGTATCTCAAAATTAATGCTTCGAAAATATTTAAATAGGTATTATAAAATAATAAATATGAAAATATTTAAGTACTCAAAAATACTTAATTAATATATAGTAATACAGTACTAAACTAGTACTCAAAATTTAACATTACCTATTCATGTATTCGATTCTCTATTTCATAAAGATCTTTAATATTGCTATAAATTATTAAATGATTAAAATAAAAAATACTAACATAATTTTGTGATTTCACAAAGCATAATATAATTGATAATTTTTTTGAATTATTGGGGGGGCTCCGCCCTCCCAAAGGAATTTTTGAGGGGGCTTGGTCCTCCTCAGACCCCATGGAGTCGTCGCCACTGTTGACCATACATACACCATTAGAAGAGGTTATTATACAAACGACTTCGTTTGAAGATCAGACAGATCTTCAGAATCTGATAGCGTTCGCCAACACAAGAAAATAAATATCACTCATTACAGAGATTGCCGAATTGGTTTATTTTCATAACCGCCAAAATGGAAAAACGCAAAATGCCAAAGATCGAGCAAAGAGTGATTTATCCATCTTCGAGCACATTCGACGCGAAATGTATGTCGATAATAAACGTAAACCTGTGCGGCTTCGCGTGCCAAATATGGAGAAGTGAAAAGAGGCAACTGTACTTAAATGCCGTCCAAGGACTGATTGCGGCTGTCGAGGACGTAATCGTCACATGGAAACAAGATCGCTAAGAAATTGTGTATTAATGTGCGTGTGCGTACGACAAAATTTACGGATAATTTTTTTCAGAAAAATTCTAAACAATTGTTTTGATTTTAAAAATTAAATTTATCATAAAAATGTTCATAAGTGGCTTTCTTTATCGATTCTTCGAAATAAACAGATCAGAATGAAATATTGCTTTACTTTCTTAATTGAAACATGGTCAAAAACTGATATTCAAACGTATCAAGGTCACTATTTCTTGTCTTATAATTGTCAACATATGTTTCGAGTGATATGAGTCTCGACGCCAGCCACATTCCCGTCCATCTTTTAGCGATGAATGTAAGAAACATTACGATGGTCCCTACAAATGATCGAAACAAAATACTGCTGTTTCGGCCTTATAAGCATATTATTAATACATTAATCATTATTAGTCGTTAGATGAAAAATACATTTGACGCCCAAACAATTTATTTATATATATATATATATATATATATATATATATATATATATATATATATATATATATCTTGAGAGGAGTGTTGCCGTGTATTCAAAACATCAATTGTACTTTCTTTGGGTTCTCAGCAATTAGTTAAAGGGGGAATTAATAAACGAAAGTCCATCGTCAATACATCTATATTTCGAACGTTAAGCGGTTCTTCTTCAGGATGCTAAAATTATACAAAAATTACTTTACAATATTAGTTTACGTTAATTTTGTAAAGTAATTTTTGTATGATTTTAGCATCCTGAAGAAGGTTCGAAATATAGATGTATCGAGAACCCAAAAAAAGAACAATTTATATATATATATATATATATATATATATATATAATATATATATATTTTATATATATATATATATATATATATATATATATATATATATATAATATATATATATTTTATATATATATATATATATATATATATATATATATATATATATATATATATATATATATATATATATATATATATATATATATAGCGGATTTATAATACACGGAAAGCTGACTTTCAGAATGCATTCCAACAGAGTGAATGAAAATATACAAGCAGAATTTACTCATCTACATCATGACGTTCGGCTCTTTTAAGTAGCATGTGAGGATTCAGTTTGATCGAAATGTACTAATGGACCGAAGTTAATACAATCTTGAGAGGTTCAAACGGTAATTTGCCCCACAGAAAGAAATTTTTATGGTCAATGATATAGTCAATCTTTTCCTGATTTCAAATTTGTTATATAATATGTTTTTGAATCTTCAACTTCTACCGCAAGCCACGTAAAGTAATTTTGTTTCAAAAATAGTATTCCAATGATGAATAATTCACGAAATGTAATTCAAGAAAAAATTCATAAATAAAATTCAGCGAGTTTTTAGTTGAGTACCTAATCCATTTTCATCGCTTCTCGTTGTTGTTATGTAAAAAGTGTACCTAACTGAATAAAAATTAAGAAAAACCGCACATTTTCGTGACAGACGCGAAAACAATTTATAACGAAAGTTCGTGGCAAAAACCGGACACGACGAATCCTTTTATTCAAATAAGAATTCCCTCTCATGCTAGCATCTCATCACGAAACACATCGGCTCCGTACAAGGTACCACAAAGGAGTTTATAATCGATCTTGACACTGCGACGTTGCCAAGCTAGATCTCCCAGTGGCCCTTGTTAGTCGAAGTGGTTAGAAAAGGACTCAAGAGGCATGCTAATTGTGAATCTTGTGTTATCCGCGCTTTCAGTATGAGATGTACACGGTGGCAGATTTCCACTCGACAATTTTTCCACTAGATGTGAATCTTTCGACATAATTTTCCTCTGTCTTTACGTTCAATTATTAGTTAGTTGGTTATACGTTGCATGTGAGGTGTAGCTAATTTTGTGATTAATCTGTTATTCCAACAGGAAGATCGTTTCATAAATTAGAGTGGAGTTTGCCTAGATGCTGAGAAATGTTATGGATAGCCTTATAGTATTATTAAAGCTGTAGTTCCTATAATACATGAAATTTCAATATGTTTGACTTTAATTTTATCTCCAACAAAGCGGCACCAAAAAATCTAATGTGATTTTAAATTTGAGCTTCAGCAAGAAGTTCCCTGCTTTCTGAAAAACCACAAAAATTACTAATCACTCCCGTATGGCTTCTAGGAGCTGCAAATCCTGATGGTTATATGAAACAAAAATGGATATTAACTAGATCTTTTTTGTCAAAAAATTTTTTATGTCTATATTTTTCCTTACATTTTCCTAGTATTGAATATCGAATAATACAGAACAAAATGAACATTGAGATGTATCATTTGTTTGGTCTGTTGAATGGAGAATATTTCTATACCCAAGTTGTGTATATTTTCAATATAAAAAATACACACGAAATATCTCCGCTTTTTATTTTAAAACTTCTACAAGTTAGCTCCCTGGTTATGACGTTAAGCCGACATATATGAACGCCGCAAGTCTCTTAGCATAAAAGGGGGCATTCTCGAAAATATGGACGGTCACGTTCGATGCCGAATTTACGTCCCTAATCTGGGAACACATCCCTTATCAGATTGGAATTAAAGTTGGTCCAGTTTGAGCGGAAATAACTCACGAAATTATACGCATTCCGCATGCGAAATTTGATATGGAGGAGATACGAACCCGGAAAAAAGGTAATGAGTAGGTTGTCGCATCGGGGCGTATCCGAACGATGGTTTCGGAATTTCAATCATCCCCCATTTCGGAAACTACAATGCCGTTGGAAAAAGGACGTGAAGTACAACCCCTACGTGAAGTATAACGTGAAGTTCAAAGATTATTATCTATTTATTATTACATTACATAAAGTGAACAAGAAACATTCTTTAATAATTTAAAAAATTATTAAACAACTTTCCAAGGGAGCTGGTTATACGTATTCCGCAACGCAAAATCTGCATTCACAATCGAACGGTGAATTATAGAAATTGTCAAGTCACCCCGTCTCAAAATCTGCATACAGATGTTTCGATCTTATTAGATCTCATCAGTGCAGCTTATTTGACTCGGAGTGAATTAACAAATTTCTATTTGTTCCCCAATACGAATCGTGGTCGGTAACACTGTCTGGATAACAACCCAGAGCGCCCTCCCACCAAAGATATTGGGAACCAACAATTCACCGCTTAGACCGAAAATGCAGAAATTCGTTGCGCAAACACGTACCTCCTGACATGAAGATTCTACTCTACAACAGTGGTGTATATTATTCCAAGGCACACTAACATAGTGATTTTAAATCTTTGGATATACTCACGAGAGCGTGCTCCGAAGATGCTAGCAGCGTAATACGCAAAATACAATAATTAAATCATGAAAAACATACTTGTTGACCATGGTCAATTTCATACTTTACATAAAGTGGACAAGAAAAATTCTTTAATAATTTAAAAAATTATCATCATATACACCACTGTTGTAGAGTAGATATCTTCATGTCAGGAGCAACGAATTTCTGCATTTTCGGTCTAAGCGGTGAATTGTTGGTTCCCAATATCTTTGGTGGGTGGGCACTCTGGATTGTTATCCAGACAGTGTTACCGACCACGATTTGTATTGGGGAACAATAAGAAATTTTTTAATTTACTCCGAGTCAAATAAGCACTGACGAGATCTAATAAGATCGAAACAGCTTTATGCAAATTTTGAGTCGGGGTGACTCAGGCACGGATCCAGGCCCGACTTTTGGGGGGGGGGAACTTTTATATATTCAAAAGCCAAAAGGTACTGGTATTTTGGGCAATGGTAAATCGAGTGGCTCCCAATCAAAACAATTAGGTGGGGCCCAGGCCATTAAGAGGTAGGGGGGGGACGTTCCCCCAGTTCCCCCCCTCTGGATCCGCGCCTGGGGTGACTTGACAATTTCTCTACCTAATTACGATACCGAATATGTTATATATTTTGTGCTCTAAAACATATTCTAGAACCTACATACTTCGAACGTCCACTCTGGATTTATCGCCGATATGTTTCTATCTATAAGCACCGTTCGGCCTAGAGATTCCTGATATGCAACAAGGCAGAAGACCCTCGCGGATCCGAGAGTCGTCATTCCGGTCGATAGGTGAATTCTTGCATTTCTTTCCCTTTCCGTATTGAGCCGGGCAACTTTTTGTCGCGTTTCAGTGGAACAGTGAGAGGCAAGAAAGGTCGTCGTCGTCGGCTTCCGCGAGCCGACAAACGAAGGAAAAACGAAGGACCGTTGTTTGCTCTTTCAAACTATGTAGACGACTTTGTTCGAGACTTCGTACCTACTTCTTACGTTTGAAATTGAATAATATATTTGAAATTTCGTTTCTAGAATACAGAAATCATTTTCATTAAATATCATTCAATGAGTTTAGGCAACTGATTTTTAGTACCTCATGGGAGCATTTTTAGGGTTCCGTACACAAAGGGTGAAAACGGGACTCTATTACTAAGACTTCGCTGTCTGTCCGTCCCTCCGTCTGCCACCAGGCTATATCTAAAGAACCGCGATAGCTAGACAGTCACAAATTATGTATTTCTGTTGCCGCTATAACAGAAAATACCCAAAACAAAATAAAATAAATATTAAAGGGGGGCTCCCATACAACAAACACGATTTTTTGGTCCTTTTTTGCTCGATATCAATAATGCCAATAGGTGGGCACTTGAAATATTCACAAAATACTCAGTTGTATTTTTACTTTAATGATAAATAATAAAATTGAAATAAAATAAATATTTAAGGGGGGCTTCCTTACAAAAAACGCCATTTTTGGAGGCTACGAAGCGGAGAGGTTATAGGTAGCGCTATTCCGTCTTCGTTGACGGAGTTGGTGGGTTCGATTCCCACCGTGTTCCTGGGTGTTTGTATGCGTCCGATTTAAGTGGTTCCCCTCATTTAGTAAATTGATGGCTAAATGTCCAAGTTGACGAAGCCAAAATTGTACGGAGGTCGGGCGCGTGTGAGAGGGCACACGTCCCACCTCTTTTAAAAAAAAAACGCCATTTTTTGCTTATTTTTGCTCTATACCAGACCAGTAAAAGGTAACAGGTAGGCACTTGAAATATGCACAGAATACTTAATTGTATATTAACTTTAATTATAAATAATAAAATTAAAATAATATAAATATTTAAGGGGGGCGTAGTCAATGGTACGGAACCCTTCGTAAGCGAGTCCGACTCGCACTTGGCCGGTTTTTATTCTTATATTTCCTTACTATCTTCGATTTATATTATCAAGAATTGTTTATGTAGGTATTAGAGTTCTACGAGTATTAATATTCGTCGAACTGGGAGAAATTGAGTTTTACATGCTTGAAAACAAGTAATACCTCATTGAAAGATTTTAAATAAGAATAAGAATAAGAAATTTATTGATCCAAATGGCTGTTATACAACGTGTTATGCATAATACAGATAGGATAAGTCAAAAAATTATACAAACAAAAAAAACAGGATAGAATAGCAAAGCAAAAAAAAACATACATAACAAAAAATACTTTATGGGATCAGAAACCTATGATAATGCTACATTTATCACAAAACTCATTAAGTGAATAAAAAGAATACCGTATTAAGAAGTGCTTAATTTTCCGCTTAAAAATAGAGATAGTTCTGGCCTGCTTGATATCTATAGGCAAATTATTAAAATATTTTGGCCCAGCATAACTAAGACACTTTCTGTAATAAGAGTGATTAAAGTGTGGTATTTTAAAATCATCTCTTTTTCGAGTATTATATTGATGATTTTCACCATTCAATACAAAAATATCTATATTTACATAAACGTAACACAACAATTTATAAAGATATATACCAACAACAGTTAAAACATTATTATCACAGAATGTTTTCCTGCACGAGTCTCTGGGTTTTAAGCCAAAAACATCCTGACTGTTCTTTTCTGACAAACAAAAACTCTATTAAAATCTTGAGCCTGACCCCATGTTAAAACATGGGATGATAATGCTGGGTAGACTAGACCATAGTAAGTCGCCATAAGTGCATTTATTGAGAAATTATTTTTCAGGTTTAAGATTGCAAAATAATTACGATTAAGCTTTAAACAAACCTCATTTATATGGCCATTCCAGTCAAAATTCTCATTTAAATAGAGACCAAGAAATTTGACATTCGTTGGTTTTGATATTTTCTGGCCATCATAGACAATATCCTCTAGTACAGGTGTTTTAAATTTTGGATAAAATTCGACAAGAACAGTTTTAGTTACCGTAGAACGAGGCTAAATTGGAAATGCGGGGATATTTTAGAATTCATAACCTGTAACTTCATCGGCCAATCCTGTTTAGGTACAACCCAATTCCGCGTAAACTACACTGTAATAGTATGGTACATAACCTCACTTTAGATGATTTCAGTATTCGTAAGCGTGGTAATGGTCTGTTGGACATTGAAAGTGAGGCGGAAAATCAACCAATATTTGAGCCTGTCAAACTTTCAGTCCTAGTGCGTCGTGGGTGAGAGTTGTAGCAGTTAAGTTTTATATAAAGAATGGTGTTGATGTTAGCATCATTGTGCAAAAAAGTTATAAATATTATGCTGACCCAAAATTTTTTATGGTCCTTTTTGAAGATCTGTGCTATTCTGGATGGCGTTTTTATAATCATTCCAAAATATCCCCGGTCTTTGAAAATCACCCCATTCTGTAAATTATCAATGCTACATACCTTTTATTATTCTTAATTTAAAAATGTATGTTTTCCAATTTAACCCCATACGAGGTAACTATAATTTATGCGTTATTCTTACCGATTCTAAAATATCCCCGGCCCTGTAGAAATGGGGCACCCTGTAGAAATGGGGACCTATTTATCATAGAATAATATTTGGTCGTATATAAACCTATCCAAAAAGCATATCAGAATAGACTATTTTCAATTACTCTTTCTGCAATATTAAAAATAATGAAAATAATGTTTTTCTTGTCATATATATGATGAATTACAGATTTTTAAATCAGACAATAACCTCAAATCAATATTTTTCAATATCAAACGGCAGTGCATCCCGTTCTAAATCCATCTGGGGAAGAAAATAGTTCCAAATTTATATACATGAAGCATTAAGTTACAGTACCACCGGAGGAACATTTTGTTGCTGAATGTTTCTCCTTGTTGTCAAGGGTAGACACTTATGGCAACATACGTAAATTTCTTGTTTCCACTGAAGCAACTAAAATTTTCAATAGTTGCATATTATTTAATAGAAACAATCAACATTTGTTGCCGAAACATAAAGAAATTGTAAGGAACATTTTGGAACATTTATGGAAACAAGCAACAGCAACAAAAATGTTCCTCCGGTGGAACCGTAACAATATATTTATTCGTTTTTGTACTTCACTGCACACTGAAAATCTGCGACACGAATGTTTACTAGTTACGTTTTCGATACGTTTCCACTGCGATAGCAACACGGATTTGTTAACACATGTTTCCTATTTTTTCTTGAATTTTACCGCTCAAAATGGAAACCGTCGACAAGTACGAACAGGCAACATTTGTTGCCGAAACATAAAGAAATAATTTGGAAGATTTTCGGAAAACGGAAACACATCACGGTGGAACTGTAGCTTTAGTCTACCTAAACTTACTTGCTTCCTTTGAAGAAAATTATAAACACCCTGAGAATATCTCCTTATTGTCTTTCATCTCCAGCAGATGGTATGTGCTTTAATGTATGAATTGTACACAGCAATTTGATTCAAATCACGTACCGGCCAGATCAAACGAGTTATATATTCATTCCTCATTGTGTTTCGCTCATTACTATGGCTCCGTTAATTACATAACATGTCGATCGATCAAATGTTAGAAATTACCCATAGACGACGCAATGCTTGCATTCAATTGACTCAATACACCGATCGAGGTATCGGATTTGCGCAGCTTATCTATGGGTAAAGTTCTCCAGGCCGTTCACCTGCTAGAGTCCACAAGATCGAAGCCTCACAAGGGAAGACAACTCAAAGAATCCGTCCGCTACGAGTCGCCGGTCTGAAATTGGAGGCGACAACGTTCATAACCGTCCATATATACATATATACCCGCGAGGCTTATTGTGCTTGATAGATACTTATTTCTAAGGAGACACAACAACAGCTATGCAATTCGCGTCATTATGTGTTTATTTTTCAAGGAACTACATCGTTCAACACTTTGGTACTCAATGAACCGATCTGTATGTGTACTATGTAAAATAGTTATATATATATATATATATATCATATATATATATATATATATATATATATATATATATATATATATATATATATATATGTATATATATATATGTATATATATATATATATATATATATATATATATATATATATATATATATATATATATATATATATTTATATATATATATGAAAAACTTGGTTCACGGAATGAACCGCGTAAAAGATTTGAAAAATCTCGACGTTTCGGCTCCTTTTGCGAAGCCATCTTCAGGAGAATTAGAAGGGAAATAATTCAGACTCGTGGCTCCACGAATCGAATTTAGGAGGAATCGGAAACAATACGATTGCGTGGTCTCAACCTGCCTACTCCACTAACCGTATTGCTTCCTGTCAACTCTGAAGTCTCAATCTGCCTACTCTTCAGAGTCAACTGACGGGCCGATCGTCGCGTGGCCGTATTTATAGGGGAGGGGGGTGGGTACTCACGCTCATCAGTGCGGGATGCACTCTGATTGGGCGTTACATGGCGACCACTGAGAAGTGGTTTCCATGCTGATGGGAGTCTGTGACTGTCATCTCTGGTGTTCAAACAATTTGGACGTTTTTCTATTTCTACAGCTTCACGCATAATTCGGGATTTGAAAGATCGGACGGGAGCAATAGTTCTTGTATTGGGGAAATCGATAATGTGGCCTGTTTGGTTGTTTTTTCAAATCTTTTACGCGGT
>JARQZK010002300.1:157500-180000 GCA_030704885.1 Cynegetis impunctata | reverse complement strand
GGCGCCACCTAGAAATAAAAAAAATAGTAAAAATTATGAATTTCACTCAAATTTTTGATCATATCTCAAATACTATACATTTCCCGATATAGTCACCACTGATCTGCGATAGACTTATCAGGCATTACGACATGCACATGCGTCGAGGGATTTTATCATTCCTAGTGCTACGCAGTAGGGTGTCCGGATTTTTTAATATCAATGCAACGCAAGGTGGAGTTTAGATGAGTCATACGATATTCTAGAAAAAGAAAGAAATTTTTGCCAGCTATTTCCACCCATCAAGACCAAACTCTCTTACTTAGAACACTTTTCTTTTATATATATATATATATATATATATATATATATATATATATATATATATATATATATATATATATATATATATATATATATATATATATATATATATATATATATATATATATCTAAATACATGAAATTAGATCAACAACATCGCATCAAAGTTAGCATTGGAATATGTGATCATGAAACTTCTCAGTTATGAAGAACAATATGAAAAGCATGAAAAGGATTGTATATGTTATGTATAGAATAACCCACAACAAAGTTTTTATTTTGTTTCGCGTGTTTATTTAATTTCGAAACTTCGGACGAAAACTAGAGAGTTTGGATTTGTTGAAGCTATTTTATTATCCGCAATGAAATAAACACTGCTTTTATATACTTCCGCATTTTCCGACTTGCTTGTTTGTATTACTTCGCGTTACGCTATACGCTATTGTAGGAAAATATCGTTTCGCGTCGTCATGTGGAAGTTTTCAGGAATAAAAGAAACTTCGTTGAATTGTTAAGTGTGTTGATACAAGAACATCGAGAGCTGGTCGGAAAAGAGAGGAAATGGACATATTATTCCTGAAAATAATCATTAATCACCGTTTGCTGAATTCTGAGGCAGACAATGAAGATAAATTTAAACGTTTATTTCTTCGTTACAAAATTGTTATTCCTGCATTCGAGCCATTGGAATATACCTAAACGAGATTTCTTATCGCACGATGCACTCCAGGCACTCGGCGAATGAAATGTTATGTCTAAAACTGTGTCTGACTCGATATATATATATATATATATATAAATATATATATATATTCATATATATATATATATATATATATATAATAATCTTCATTGTACTTTTGGCAAACATGCGTGTACTCGTCAATATAAATATGATGTAATTACAATTTCTATGATACAACCACATAAATTAAACAAATATAATCAATACTCACGAAAAAAAAACAATTTACAATTAAAAGTATACTAGGATAACAAACTATCTAGTCAAAAATTGGAGAGGCAAATTATTGTACACAATTATCGCAATGTAATGTGGGGACCTCCTGAATAATGATGTACGATGTTTTGGTACCACCATGGTATTCGAGTTTCTGGTTTCATGACCTCTACTTCCCAGTATTTCAAACCTACGTAGGTTTTTCATCGCAAATAGTGCTGCGTTAAAAATATAGATGCTAGGAAATGTTAGAAGTGACTTAATTTTGAATATCTCCCTACATGAATCCAAGTGGTCCAAGTCCAAAAATCAACCTAATCAGTCTCTTATGAGCCACAAAAACTCTGTGCCACTGCACAGCATTGCCCCATAGTATTATGTTGTATGAGAGGCGGCAATATGCCAGACTATAATACACTGCCACCAAGTCGCTCTTACCGATGCAATTTCTCAAATATATATAGATTTTTTTTTCCCAAACGTTAAATTAATTCATTGTGAATTGTATTTGACCAATAATTTATAACGAAAAGAACTTCATTTTAATACCCGGGTGTAGATTTGACAGCAATTTTCAAAAGGACAAAAGGGGTCACGGGACGACCCCTTTTGTACTTTTGAAAATTGCTGTCATCAGCATTATTCTGAATGTTCAAAAATACATAATATAGAAATTCCATATTTCATGCAATACATCATATGCAATTCGAGCCCAGATCTGCAACATATAAACGATATGTATATACTTTACTGGCCACAGTCCAGTTATCCTACAATTTGAATTGGATAAAAATTTGTTAATATTAAAAAAAAAATTGTAAATGTTTGTGTGTTTATGCAGATCAACATCATAGATGGTCTGATCATATTAACATTTTGATTACTGAATAAAAATAAATATGCAATTTCTCCGGTAGGGTCCTCTATGTCGTTGGAGTTTTTATTAACGGTCTACTATAGCCTTTTACATAGTAATTTGACATGAAATGTAGTAGTAATTCTTTTGTGTAACTCTGTTTAGTAACAGAATTTTTATCATCCAGAAACGTAGAATTTGCACCATATTCAGACTACGTCCAAGAGAATCTTGTAAACAATACTTCATTTCTTATAGAAATTTAACGTTACCTAATATATCCAAAAGTTCTCCAAACTTGGAGTAGTGTTGAATATATTATTTCATATCACGTAGCAAATTTGCAACCAATTCAACGGTACGGAACATTTTTTTAATTCAAAACTAATGGTTTTCTTTGATAAACTAAACTAAAAAATTTCAAAAGTACTGCAAACTGGATGGATACTTCGGAAAAATATACCGAACAGTTGTATAAATTTGCAACCTTCTACGTTGATCGGAACATATTTCTTTATAATTTTTTTAATTCGTGCTAATTTTATCGGGCAAGATGGTCTCGAAATAATTACAAAAATTTTAAAACTTGCTTGCAAATTCAGAACACATCTATTCTGATCCATTTGCAAATTTGGCTACTGTACGCGGTCCGGAACTTGCAATTTCCAAAAATTTGATTTTTGGATTTTTATATTTTTGCAAATTGTATAAAGTTCCGGACCGTGTACAAGGTGTCAAATTTGCAAATGCATCAGAATAGATGTTTTCTAAATTTGCAACCAAGTTTCGAAACTTTTGTAATTAATTCGAGACCATTTTTCTCGAAAAAATTACTACGAATTAAAAAAGTTATAAATAAACATGTTCCGGTCAACGTAAAAGGTTGCAAATTTATACAACTGTTCGGTATATTTTTCCGGAGTATCTTTCAAGTTATTTTCGATTTTCATTGTCTTAACTGACTGCTTAATAATAAGCATATTATAACCCCGAGGCGAAGCTAAAGGGGTTATAGTCTCACGACAAAAAGTTGGGATCTGGCCGGATTTTAAAAATTCCAACAGATATCGATAAAACACATATGATTTCATTAGAGAATTTGAATTCCCAATTTTTCGCAACGAAGAATAAAAAAATATAGCGTTTTCACCCCGAGGCGAAGCTAAAGTCTCACTACAAAAAGTTGGGATCTGGTCAGATTTTAAAAATTCCAACGGATATCGATAAAATACATATGATTTCATCAGAGAAGTTTTGTTCCCAATTTTTTCCCAACGAAGAATAAAAAATTATAGCGTTTTTAGATAGGCATTACGACATGCGCATGCGCCAAGGTCGATATGTACGAAGTCCTACAAAACATGCGCCGAAGTGCTCTGTGTGCCACGGTAACCAAGCGACGTGGATCGCTTCAGCTGATTCTGCGTCTGTGTCTGCTTCCTATCTTATCAATTTGATTCATAATTTGCAGCAAAATGAGCCGGAATAGGATATTCAAATTCGACAGTCAATCAATGAATTTTTTTGCTAGATTTTCACGGATTTTATTCGTGATATCGACTTATTAATACATTTATCGTATCATTGAAGATTAAGACATTTTTATATTGAATCTTTATTAATAATTATTAACATCATAACCGCATCAAAACCTACATAAAACCGTAGTTACTCATAATAGATTAGTTACCATAATATAATACGTTAGTTACGAAAGCATAATACGTTTGATACCAAATAATATTAGAACTAGTTTTGATGAACATATAAAACAATATTTTGACAGTTTTCAATCTTGATGAATACACCTTTGCCGTTAGCGTCTGCTTGTCCTCTAAAACGTCATCTTCCGTGTAGTGGTCATCTTCGCTAATTCATTGGTTCGTTAGGCTCCTCCAATTCCAATTAAAAAAGCAACTTTCATCATTAAAAACTCCTCATCTGGGACAAAAAACAAAAATTCGTTGACTTGTTCTCTTGTAAATACTTTTGACTTTTTTGCTGTATATCCAACATTTTTCTTCTTGATGAAACGTATTAAAGCGCCGTATTTATCGAGATCCACACATTCCTTAAGTTCTAACATTGAATATTTCGGCCATAAGGATGAAGCAGAATATTTCTCAGAGAGTTTTGCGAAATACACCAGCAACACCGTTTCTTCTGCACCTTGAATATGTTCTTTGTTTCGCCACTCACTAAACTGCCAATATTATTTTTTATAATGGATTTTAGAATTATCCGGAAGCAAGTCCAACCTTATAGTGTTGGCTGCAGCTAATATATCGTCAAGAATTTAAAAATCTTACATGGTTTTAATGACTTTTTGAAATGCCGAAATGAAATGACATAAAATCTTGTTGCTTTTATTTTCACATCGCCGTTGTCAATGATACGATAAAGCTTTGAATGTAACTCGATTATTAGCGATTTAAAACCGTCTCGGACATTGCTAGGTGACGAGGCGACAGCCGAGTCCTCGACTATTATAAGGCCGGCCGCACATTTCCTACAATCGGTTCCGATTGTCTGGAATGATTGTCGGATCAGGGCATCTGACGCTCAAATTTCTATACTTTTATACGATCATATCGCACACCTACGATCCGATATCGAATCGGACGTCCGACTCGGATGCACGAGCAGTGCGTCCTACCAATCGGACCGATAAAAAGTCTGATCCGACTACCGGAAGGCAAACCGTGCATTGTTTTTGCATAGTCTACCGCAAACATACGATTATTTCTGTCAGTTTTTGACAGGGAGTATAGAAAAAGGAATTGTCAAACCATGTGCGATCATAGAAATCTTAATATATATCTGATACTATATAATTATCTATGTGTGCGATACTGAAAATTTGATTACCACGGTCGAAAAATATCCCTGCTTGTAACATTCAAATAAAATCGGACGTATTTTGTCGGCAGTGTGCGCTAGTGGTCCGATTTGAAATCATTTCAGACAATCGGATCCGATTGTAGTAAATGTGCGGCCGCCCTAAATCGCATAATAATCTCGTTATATTAATAGCTATTATTGCAATTTTCCTTCATTTCATTCGTAAAATCGACTTTCATTATCATTTAATTTATTTATATAATACATTCAAAAAATATTGACGACATGCACATGCGCCGAGGGGTTTTATCATTCCTAGTGCTACGCAGTAGGGTGTCCTTCATTTTTATTATTAAACTTTTAGTCGCTAAACTACGCCTGACATCTCCATTTTATAAAAACAAAAAATATAGGTTATTGAGACACATCACAGATTATAAAATAATCACGCATTCACGGGTTTCATAAATTAGACGCGATAATGCCACATTAATTGCCAGAGATTGAAACGGCTGCAATCGTCCACGTTTTTTATTGAAAACCAACGTTATTAATTAATAGAAAATCGGCACCATTGGAGATTATCACTCATTAGGTCGCAATTAATTCAGCTGTTAATACCGAGCATCGATAGGCGATGTTTGTTATTGATTTGCGTCGTTATTTACGACGAAAATCCGTTTAATTAGCGCGATAACACGGAGTTATCGCGCTCTAATCTCATGATGTAAGAGAGGTACGCGTGTTGACATAAGAAAATATTCCCTACTATATTTGTTATTTGTGTGTATTTCTTTTCATTTGAAAATGAATCACGTGTAAGAAGTTTTAATCTGAAATGACGAATATTCATCATCTATCTGTAGTGTCAAATTTGACATATAATGTACGGGGGTGATTGAATAACACAAACAAAAATCTGTGAAAATATTGAAATATTGAATTAACTTAATTTGTATTATGCAATTTAGCTGTCTTGTTTCGATATACTCTAATCTTCAGAACTCACAAAAAATTAACAAAAATTTAAAAAAATATGGAAAATATAGTAACTGAGATTGAATTCTCGCACATCAGTTGGTGAAACTTCATAGAGAATAAAGTTTAAACTTTGAAATAAAACACACTTGGCTTATGTTTCACTATATAAAAATATTTATATAGTGTATTTAGCAGTAAAGGATAGTCGACATGTTTCGAGTTATGAACTCATTATCAAGATTGACTACAAGAGAGTATTACATCTTGTTTTATGAAAAACAGACAAAAGCAAAGGTGATACCTGAAAAACAATTTGTTCGTTTACAAGGGGTAATTATTATGGGCGGAACTTATTTCGAGAATTTCAAGAAGGTCAACGCATTTTCCTTTGTTACCTGAATGCAACAATTGGGTTTTGTTGAAATCCAGGAAACGATTAAATTTTATACAATGTTCGGAGAAGCCAGTGGTATTTTATTTCGTAAAATTGACTTTTCATGTTCTTCAACACGGATGTTCATATTCCTTCCTGTTTGTCCAATATAGAAAGCAGGACATTCGTCGCAAAATATTTTATAAACAGCACTGTTTTCTCCGATTTTAGATTTTTCTTTATTATTGACCAAGAATGACTTCAAGTTTCTTGAAACATGTCGACTATCCTTTGCTAATCCTACCTGCTAAATAGGTACAGTGTTTAAATATTTTTTATATAGTTAAACTTAAGCCAAGGGTGTTTTATTTTAAAGTTTAAACTTTGTTCTAGAAAATATAGGTTTACCTAGGTGGGTTGACGGGGATTATCAAATATTCTCAATAATGATAATGTGTAGATAGGTGGGTACCAGTTGATGATTCATTAATTTCTGTATTTTCTGTGAATTAATTCCAAATTTTTAGCCGAATTGAAGAGATTGTATATTTCTCAAAGGCCGAGGAATTGGTGGTTTTTGTTTATGAATTGGGTTACTTTGTCTGAGTCTATTTTCGAATAATATATGATTTTTATATAATTTAAATAGCACGTTTCCTCGTTATCAGATATAAGGACCATTTGAGATCCTTCAATAATAAGTGAACAGTAGACCTCATAAACAGAAGCCAACAATTCCTCGACATGTGAAAAATGCAAATTTTGATATAGGTTACATACTTCTGAGATTTAGAATTGCATAAAGCATTATTCATTTAATCGAGCTAACTTGCGAATCTTTAAATCGACATACCTGCCTCAATGACATCGCTGTGTAAAAAATTTGGTAATACACTTCAACCTCCATAAAAAAATTAAGAACCCTCGTATTTTCAGCATTCATTCTAACTTTTGTTAGTTTATCATTTATGTTTAAGATGGACGTAGTTCTGTATGCATTCATAATAACAATATATTTTTGATAGGTAATAAATTTTGCCTCCTGAATTTGAACAAATATATAGATTTTTTTTTTGAGCATACTTTGATAGACCTAATTATATACAACCACGCACACACATACATACACATATTATATATATGTATATATATATATATATATATATATATATATATATATATATATATATATATATATATATATATATATATACCTTTCCTGTATTAATCATCTCAGATTGCAAATTTTCAGTAAATGAAAACGATAAAACTCTCAATTTTATTATCGTCAATTTATATCGTCGTAATGTTTTCGAAATAGTATCAAATTAATTATATCCAAACGAGATCAATGGATAGTCGAACAGATGTTCCTATGAGTCAACTATTTGAATACTGAATACTATTGAATATTAATAACTCGAGAATTCTGTCGCCTGTAGTAGATAGTTCGATGACAATTGAAAGCATCTGAAACATGGACGCCACGGCAATAATCACTATGAGGAGTGATCGCTCTGTGTGCAGGCCATTAACCCATGCAAGTACAGATCAATCTCTCTTCGTTCAGATAACCTCATGAAGGTGAAATGGGATCGTTACAATTCAATGATGAGAAAGATTGAATACCAGTTCGAAGATAGAACAGACAATTCAATACTCCCAGATGGACAAATGTCGGATTAGTCGAATTTCCATAAAATCCGGGAGGCTTTGAACATTTCGTCATTGTCAGTTTCGATGATTACTTAATTATCCCATTATTTTGTTAGCAATTATACACAATTCATAAAGCTATCTTATTATTTCGTGTTTTTAAAATTATAAAATTGCAACATTCATTTTCAACGATTAAAAAGATTGATGTATTAATAAAGTAGACGCTGATACGTATAGATCAGCAGAATATGTTATTTTCTCAAGGGACCTACACTTTAACGCCGGTTTCGAATGGCCAATGGGCTTTAAACTAAGTCATTATCCAACAGTTATCATATTTAGAATCTCTAAATTTCATGGGACATACACAACACCCAAGAGCAAGGTGGGACTCGAATCCACAATCCTCGGTTTACAAGCGATACATCTTACCGCTGGGCTATCGAGGCCTCAGCAGATTATTATCATACCAAAGAAATTTTAAGTACGAAATAATGGTTACCCTATCCAGTGAAAATATTTTCTCGGTCTTAGCTATTTTCTTCTGGTACAGTTCAAAGTGTACTAGTAATAAATGATAAAAAATATCTATATCCATCTGGAGGTATTTCAACGTTTTTAGCATTCAATTTATGAAGCTATGATTTAAATTACACACCCCTTGGTGTTGTGTAGCCTCTTGACATTCCGGAAGGAGTGACTCATCCTGATACCAATTTTCTCACACACAATCTCTCTTGTTTTGGATTGATACTTGATGCAAATTAATATTAATACTAAAACAGCGATTAATAAAAACAGTTTACATGCATGACGTACGTTTCGGTGAAACTTTACCTTCTTCAGATGCTGAAAACAAAATGATTACATTTCTTCGATCTATAGATGAATAAATAAAAAATAGGGTAGAAGGGGCAAATACAAGGATGGTTACAAATAATTACTAAGCATAGAAATTCTAATCTAAACTGTTAGTCAGGTAGTTTCGTCATTTTGAGAATATTAAGAAGGGGGCTTGTATTATGATCAATTTGGCTATTCAATAGGAGACCTGAATGTTTGTATTTATTAATCTGTTATGATTCTAGCAAATTTATTTTAATTTCCTTACTTTTCAGCGTTTAATATTTTGAAGTCAAAATTGAATTTATAGTGGTCTTGGATTAATTGGTTTGCATAATATGAATAGGATTCATGACGAAGTGTCATTTTCCATGTACATTTCGTCAATGACAAAGACAAAATCGTATGACACTGAAATATACTTCAAGGGCACTTCTGTCCCAAAGAAATGTGGTATCACAAAATGTGGAACACCATCAGAAAGGTCTTGTCGAGACATTATCGAACGGTGTGTATACCATTGGCTCCTAGGATCCAAATGGGGCAAATTAGTGATTTTTTTTTGAAAACTAAGAACTACTTACTCACCCTTTGAATACCAAAAAATTATTTGTATGCATTAAAATGAAACAAAAGTATCTTTCGAGAATACCACTTCTCCTATCAATAATCATCATGTGAGTAACAGAAATCACGTATGAAATAGAAGAGCAACAGCTGTTCATTATTAATCATCAAAGAATTATGCACTTCCTGCGTTCGATATTATTCAATTTACGTATCTACATTCATACATTTCAGAGGTAGGTTATCTGAGATTGTATCAAACACAATTCCTCGTAATTAAATACACGAGTGAAAAAACACCCGTCCCATATGGACAGTTCAGAAGTTTTAGAATTAAATTAGTGTAAATAGACCATCTAAAATGAAAAGTGGTACAAGACACACCAGGAGGAATCTGAAATACAAGGTTTTCAATTTGCATATTGAATTTATCCGTCTCTGAAAATAAACATGCCGCCAGCGTTGACAAGATCGCCTCATTACGATTTATCATTTTCAGGCCTAGCTTAATAGTAGCGATAAGTAATTCGAATTCCAAAAAATTTACTGTATTAGAATAACTTGACCACTTTACTTTTCCTAAGGCGTGCAACCAATAACGTGTAACCTAATTGCGTACACACGTACGTACAAAACTATAGTTTTGTCCAGTCTGCCAAAATGTTTAACCAGATGTCTGAGCAGGAGGAATATTTAGCTCTGGTGGCAGTGGCGTGTACAAAGAAAAAGGAAATTGAAAATCGTCGCCGAATGTGCTCTGAAGGTTGGTTTCTAAAACGATAAAATTTTTCACACATTCACCTGTTACAAAAATGGAGGTCAAAACTAGAGGACTCTCGTAATTACGTAAGGATGGACGAAGAAACCTATTCGTAACTATTGAACATGGTTAATTCCAGGAATAAAGCGTCAAGACACAATGATGAGATGGGTAATCATTGCAGAAATTACTGCAAGAAATTACCAAGATTTAAAATTCACTACTGTAATATCTCCGAAAGCCTCACCGTACCACTTCTCTTCGAGATAAAAACTTTTTCATTTTATCTTCGAAACCTACCATGAAGACTATTGATTTTAGCGACAAATGTACTTTTTGTAGCATTTGGTCAGCTTCTCTATCAATATTTTATATGCTCAATTTTTTTTATTTCGGTCTAAATAGTGCTTTGATTTTATCTGCCACAAGCAGGGTAGGTCCCTGTGCAACTCCACAAATTCCCGTAGAAATTCCCGGGACATTTTTCTGCAGTCAGACATAATGATGCAAACATTTTCGGTAAATATCATACAAATTCATGAAATATTTAACGTATTATTTTAAATACCTACTGCAGTAACAAATTATTTCATAAACTCAACCTCCGCTACTGCTTCAAAAACGCATACTCCACGGTAATTTGCATCCACACGTAGATACTTGAATGCATTCGTTGGAATGCGCATCCAAAAATTCAAGCGATTCCTGAAAACATCAACGCGGCGTTCATCCGGGTTGTGCATTCAAAAACGTGGGTATATTTGCATCCACATTAACGTTATTGGTTGCACGATCTTGGATGCACGTTGATGTGTTAAGACATCAACGTCCATGTGTAGGGACCTTAAGACATAATTTTTCAACTCTATTACGTAGAACTATTCTGAAAGTTTTCAGAAGTATCGAGAAATGAGTCAGAGAAGAACGGAACAAATCACGGTGAGTAAACGTGACAGTCGTTGATAAACTTCGGGGCAAATGGTTCATCATAGTTCAATAACAATGAGCTGAGTTTCCTGGAATACGATCATATTTAAAGACAAAGTTCAGAGTAAGATTTTGTTGTTTCCCAGAAAATAAGATCGAAGTTCTAAGTAAGTGGTAAAGACAATTTTTACCCCGAGGCGAAGCTAAAGGGGTTATAGTCTCACGACAAAAAGTTGGTAACCGGCCCGATTTTAAAAATTCCAACGGATATCGATAAAACACATATGATTTCATTAGGGAATGTTGATTCCCAATTTTTCCCAACGAAGAATGAAAAAATATAGCGCTTTTACCCCGAGGTGAAGCTAAAGTTTCAAGAAAAAAAGTTGGGATCTGGTCCCATTTTAAAAATTCCAACGGATATCGATAAAATACATATGATTTCATAAGAGAAGTTTTGTTCCCAATTTTTCCCAACGAAGAATAAAAAATTATAGCGTTTTTTAGATAGGCATTACGACATGCGCATGCGCCAAGGTCGATATGTACGAAGTCCTACAAAACATGCGTCGAAGTGCTCTGTGTGCCACGGTAACCAAGCGACGTTGATAGCTTAAGCTTGATTCTGCGTCTGTGTCTGCTTCCCATCCATAGAGATATCTTATCAATTTGATTCATAATTTGCAGCAGAATGAGCCGGGATAGGATATTCAAATTCGACAGTCAAACAATGAATTTGTTTGCTAAATTTTCACGGATTTTAATCGTAATATCGACTTATTAATACATTTATTGCAATTTTCCTTCATTTCAGTCGTAAAATCGACTTTCATTGTTATTTAATTTATATAATACATTCAAAACATATTGACGACATGCATCCTAGTGCTACGCATTAGGGTGTCCTTCATTTTTAATAAATCTATATCACGCCAATCGAACAGTAGAAATAAAGACCATAAAATCGAGACTTATGAATGGAACAAATGAGAATTAACGCAGGCGTTTATTGGAATGGCACCGTTTCTCGAAACATAACTTCGATAACGGCATAACAAACCGAGCCTGTTAAGTCTTCGCATATTGATAAAAGACTGAACTATGACTCAGCCATCGAACTAATTCCTCGCTAATTGGATTGGTATCAATCTTCTAAATTCGATAAAGTCGATATTATGGTTTCGCCGTTTCAGGTAATTTCTCATTTTGTAGAAAGATACCGGTCGGTTTTACAGTCAGCGCCGAACTGGTTTAACGACACAAATACACGAAAAACCTTTTAAACGGAACGTCCAATCAGAAGGCGATCTCGACGAAGATTGAAGTAGTAGATTTGAGTCCTTTAAAATTCGAAATACGAATCGTTATATGAAAGATAGTAAAAAAGAAGTGAACATCATGAAACAAAAATGACAGGGATTCGTATTTGCGTCGATTTTATAGACGAAGGTTACATTGAATTACCACCAAAAAACTAGTAACGTGAGATTCTAACATGCCTGCGGCACCCGATATGACTTTGCGGAACAAATTAGATCAATTTTAAAACAACATTAGGTACATACGAAATCAGGTAGTGTTTTTTATAGCCTCTTGAATTATACCGCAAAATTCAGTTCAAGGATACATAATAAGCCAATTAGGTATATAGGTAGGTACTTTTTTGTAAGCCTCAGGTTATTTATAATTAGATATGAATCCAACAATTTTTATTCACAATATTGCAAGTACTGATATGAAAAACACGCACAAGTGTACTCTTTTATGTTATAATACTGTTAGATAACGTAATTACCTAACTACCTAGTTCGCTAAATGTTTGACTGTCTGAATAGCGTTAGAGAGGTCCGTGTTCAAATCCCGAAGCTAACTGGGCTGTCATAAGTTTTTCTAAGAGGTTTCCTCATGACGTAAGTAGTCACTACTTACAACCTTATAAAGTGAAGGGTTGGGCCAGTATTCATCGTCTAAACCCCACCTCTAGATGACTAAATGATTAAACTTAATATATATATATATATCTATATATATATATATCTATATTTATATATATATATATATATAACATACATATATAATATATATATATATATACTATAGTATATATAATAAATATAAATATATATATATATATATATATATATATATATATATATAATATATAAATATATTATATATATATATATATATTATATATAGATATATATGTATATATATATATATATATTATATATATATATATATATATATATATATATATATATATAGTTCCTCTGTACGTGTGTATGTAACTGAACTCCTAAACGTCTAGTTGATGAAATTATTTGTGTGTGTTCGGGTGGGAATATTGTTTTTGTCTAACTAAATTCTGAATAAATTGTTCCCTTCTGGAAATAACTTTGTTTTCAATAGTTTCCATTTGCGCTCCAAGTAATAATATTATTCCAAATATAAATAATTCTGTTTTTATTTTTAAACGTTGTTATTTAATTTCATTATGCCAGCTATTTAATACATACCCACGATATAACGCATGAACTGTAATTCAAACCAGATGTCCTCCGTCATCTCTCTTCTTCTTCGATCTCTGTAACTTCCAAGAGTTCGTCAGGGGTACACAACAAAAAATGGACACCCTTGAAATATTTCTTTTCGATTCAAAATTAATTCCTTCTTATTCATTCAATTTGTAAACGTTCACACCATAACGGTGTGAATGCTGGTTTCTCCAACCCTTACTTAATGATTTCTATTGTTGAATAACTTTCCCTGTCTAAATTTTCGATGTGTCATCGGTTAAGTTGTTTACGTTGAAGATACTTCAACTGTTCGAGTTGGTCAGGGATGCCCAAATAATTTTTTCGGAAGATATGAATCTAGGCGAGACTTTTGATATCAAATTATTCAAAATATACCAAGATGACCATTGTCAAATTCAATATATGTGACATAACACAAAGTGGAGTTTTGGATATATGAGGGATTTTCGGTTTTCAAAATATTAACTACTAGCGCAACCAAATACGATAAATGGCAGAAGATATTCGATTTATTTTTGACTTATAGTGTTTTACGGAAGATGTTCCATAAGACCGCCGTCTATTTCAATGCAGTTTCCCTCAATGGTCTAAAAACTTGATTGAACGTCACATGAGAAGGAAGTTGACGATCGGGATAAGCCTCTGCCACGGCCATATATGGAAACCATATCACTTATTTCAATATTATAAGGCATTTCGAATGCAGGAATAACAACTTATTACTTAACAACAAAGTGAAAGAAAGTAAACAACTCGAATCGGATGCAAAATACTAAATAGAAGTACGTAAATGTCATATTATAAATAGCAAATGTTTGATGCTAGCTGCGATTTTTTTTCATGACACGACTGGCAAACATTTCAATTATAAGTTCAGTAAACAATACATCTGAAAGGCGGGCTACACACGGACGTCGATGTCCTAATACATCCACGTGCATCCAAAAATGTGCAACCTGATTGCGTACACACGTACGTACAAAACTACAGTTTTGTCTTGATACATCAACGTGCATCCAAGAATGTACAATCAAAAATGAAGGACACCCTACTGCGTAGCACTAGGATTGATATAACCCCTCGGCGCATGTGCATGTCGTCAATATTTTTTGAATGTACCTATTATATAAATTAAATAACAATGAAAGTCGATTTTACGAATGAAATGAAGGAAAATTGCAATAAATGTATTAATAAGTCGATATTACGAATAAAATCCGTGAAAATTTAGCAAAAAAATTCATTGTTTGACTGTCGAATTTGAATATCCTATCCCGGCTCATTTTGCTGCAAATTATGAATCAAATTGATAAGATATCTCTATGGATAGGAAGCAGACACAGACGCAGAATCAAGCTGAAGCTATTCAACGTCGCTTGGTTTACCGTGGCCACACACAGAGCACTTCGACGCATGTTTTGTGTAGGACTTCGTACATATCGACCTTGGCGCATGCGCATTCTAATGCCTATCTAAAAAACGCTATAATTTTTGTATTCTTCGTTGTGGGAAAAAAATTGGGAACAAAACTTCTCTGATGAAATCATATGCTATTTATCCGATATTCCGTGGTAATTTTTAAATCGGACCTGATCCCAACTTTTTGTAGTGAGAATTTAGCTTCACCTCGGGGTAAAAACGCTATATTTTTTTATTCTTCGTTGGTAAAAATTGGGAATTCAAATTCCCTAATGAAATCATAAGTGTTTTATCGATATCCGTTGGAATTTTTAAAATCGGGCCAGTTACCAACTTTTTGTCGTGAGACTATAACCCCTTTAGCTTCGCCTCGGGGTAATAACGTTAAACCGCATCCACACTGTACGTGTTCGTTGGAATGCGCATCCAAAAATTCAGGCAATTCAGAAAACATCAGCGCGGCGTGGCACCGGGTTGTGCTTCCAAAAACGTGGGTATTTTTGCATCCACATTTACGTTATTGGTTGCACGTTCTTGGATGCACGTCGATGTATCAAGACATCAACGCCCGTATGTAGGGGCCTAAAGATGATAATAAATCGAATATCGTATTTGGTTGCGCTAGTAGTTAATTTGAAAACCGAAAATCGCTTATATCTCCAGAACGGCTCAATGGCGTCTATAATCAGCGTCTATAATCATCTCCCAAAGTATTGAAAACAGTGTTGTTTTTAAACACCTGAAAAACTAGCTCTTTGGAAGATTGTTTGATAATTTTGAAGTATTGAAAGCTTGATTTTCCTGTTCCCTTTATGAGTCTTCTGTTATTCTATTTCTCTCTCTCCTCTTGATCTGCTCTCTGTGTTACCTCACTCACTGAAATCAAGGAACTGGTAATGATCGACTGTGTGGTCTGTCAAATGATCATACAGCGACAAAAAAATCATTCATCTATAAGACGTGTTCTTATCGGCAAGGCTGCATGGACAAATTGGCATTTCTGGTCAGATAACTCAGTCTATTGAATTGGATCGTGTGCACCGAGAATTCGACGTTCGTAAAGCGACGTTGTTAATGACGAACCGACAAGACGGAAAAATCTACACGCATTGATACCCCACCCGGTAATGCTCAATTGTCTGAGAACCTTATAATCATCACGTACTCAACGCTACCACCATTCCAATTCGTGAAATATTGTAAGCCTGCAGGGTAAACACTTTTAATTTGTACGACGTGTACAAGCGTTCTCTATGATGACTAATATTTCTTTTTGGTGTTGTTACAATTTATAAGGGAGTTTCTCGATCTGTATAGTATTTACCGATAACTATAATTTTCGATAAATACGGTTTATTTAACCAGTTAATGATACAGAATCTTAAATCAGCTTTAATAAAAAGTGGATTTTATGTATTTCAGTGACAGGGAATTTAAAAACAAAAATATTTATCCAGATGTCCGTTTGTAGACAATAACAAATATAATCCTATACCCGTAGAGTACCACAAGAAAAAAAACTTGTGCGACGTTCTGAGATTGACAAAAGATTGTAAAGCACGGAAGATTAAAATTCCTATTTACAACCGTATAACATCACACGCATTCTTTTGCGTCTCCTCCGAAAATAAATTTTACGGGTTGAGCAGAACTTTCCAGGACAAGCCTTAACGGTTGGTCCCTGGAATCCTGACGAGTCCTGTTATCCTGTAAACTACCGGAGGTCCCGTAAAAATCACTTTTGCGTCGATTACGCTACTTATTTCGTAATCTACTCTACAGTAATTGTGAGTTATAACTTGTATCTACCGATGACAATGTAGTGAGATAGAAAGCTCAGTTTAAGCGGCCGCCGCCGATTATATACTATATACGGGCTCGGACCAGCACATGTTAAGAATATCACATTTTATTCATAATAATAAATTTCTAATCCATGCAAACTATTGCGCTTAACCTATAAAATTATAAACAAACATTAGAAAAACACTGAGTCTGCACAGCAAGTGAGACGAATAACGCTGTGATTTTCTTTTCTCACGCAGTTAGAGGATAACTAAGGTAATACATCTTCTAATTTACACCACCTTTACATTCTTCTAGCTTTTACGCCACATTTCAAAATTTTCATATTCTTTTTGATATCGCTCTTGAGTTATTTTCGGCAGTTAATCAACATTCCCTGCACTGCACATGATTCTCCCAATATTTCTAAAGGAATTTGATTTTGTTCCTCAATTTCATCAATTTCATCCATGGTCGTCGATAAAGCGAACTTGAGAACACAAAAAACTGACGTTGTTTATAAAACTGTCAAACTGTTCCATGACAACAGAGTGCACGACGTTGGGATTTTTCTTTAGAATTGCGAGGTACGGGGTTTTTTCTATCTTCGGAATCAAAATATAATCTTTCAACGGGATTACGAAAAATGTTTAACGACACACGGCCGATACGCAAATAACGGATTCGGTTAGTTATATATATGTCGCAGTCTTATTGTAAAATCAGTCATATTATAATACGTCTAGGCTTTTTCAATACGACTAGGCATATCGCAATACCATCGAAATAATCGAAGATCTCACAATTTGACTGACAATTTAAGGCGTATTGTAATACGCCTGCGGCTCCTTAGGTTTATTGTCAAAATTCAAAAGCGCGCGAATACCCTGGATTGTGAGTGATTATACTCGTCGTATTGTAATACGACTAACGGCTTGTCAGACTAATTGTGTGTTACTGCGATTTGTTGTGGTTGTGACTTACTGTTCAGTTTTTTCGTGCGAATTATTGCATTGAAAATGGACTCGCAAAATCTCTGAAGATGTATGTAGAGGATGTGGACAACATTATGAAGATACTTCTAATTTCACAAGTGAATCAGAACGGACGTGCAATCTATGCAAAAATGAAGAAGTAGTCAAGAACCAAAGAGAACAAATGTGTAGTGGGCCTAAAAAGAGCTGCAGAAAAAATGCTAAACATAAGTAATAAGACATTGAAACCTCTTGCGATAGGTCTAAAAGTAGCAATCGAAGTTCCTAAAGTAGATAGAGGACTTCTCGATCCCAAAAATATCTTATAGGAACCATCGTAAAAGTTTCCAATGGTGTTTACCAAACTGACACCATCCATGGACTTTTAAACAGATGATTTTCGAGGGATGAAATGACTGATTGCAGAGATAGTGAAGTAATCAATATTCCAGAGAATGAAGTTATTTCCTTGAGAGAAGCTCTGAGATTGTTTTCAAAGTTCGAAAGTCAGGGGTTCAAAAAGTGCTCTTGCAAACCAAGCAAGTCACAGTGTCATAATAATAATAAATGTTTATGTTTCAAATCCCATATGAAATGCACAAGCAAATGCCATAAAAATGAACCATGTATAAATAAGTAATCCAAATCCATTTGTTTTTTTATCCTATAAGCGATATCCATAATTTGCCTGGCACATCACCTGTCGTATTATAATACGACGTATTTTAAACAGTCAAATCCTGAAAACTATCGCGCACAGATTCTTTTGAACAATAAGCCTAATAACCAACAGGCGTATCATAATACGCCCTAAATTATCAGTCAAATGATGAGATCCTCGATTATTTCCATCCCATTGTACGGTATCGTGGTTGCACGTTCTTGGATGCACGTCGATGTATCAAGACATCAACGCCCGTATGTAGGGGCCTAAAGATGATAATAAATCGAATATCGTATTTGGTTGCGCTAGTAGTTAATTTGAAAACCGAAAATCGCTTATATCTCCAGAACGGCTCAATGGCGTCTATAATCAGCGTCTATAATCAGCTCCCAAAGTATTGAAACGTTGTTTTTTAACACCCTGTAAAACTAGCTCTTTGGAAGATTGTTTGATAATTTTGAAGTATTGAAGCATTTTCCCTGTTCCCTTTATGAGTCTTCTGTTCATTCTATTTCTCTCTCTCTCTGTCTCTCTGTGTTCCTCACTCACTATCAAGGACGATGTCGATGTGTGGTCTGTCAATTGATCATACAGCGCAAAAAAATCATTAAAGTCGTTCTATTCGAAGGCTGATGAAAATTGGCATCTGGTCTAGATTAACTCAGTTATAATGGAGTCGTTGCACCGAAATCGACGTTCGAAACGACGTTGTTAATGACGACCGACAAGACGGAAAAATCACACGCATGATACCCCAGGTAATGTCAATGTCTGAGAACCTATAATCATCACGTACTCAACGCTACCACCATTCCAATTCGTGAAATGATTGTAGCCTGCAGGTAACACTTTTAATTTGTACCGACGTGTACGAACGCTTCTTATGATACTAATATTTCTTTTTGGTGTACAATTATAAGGAGTTTCTCAAGGTGATATAGTATCCGAAACTATAATTTTCGATAACTACGGTTTATTACCAGTTAATGATAAGAATAAATCAGTTTAATAAAAGTGGATTTTATGTATTCGAGTGCAGGGAATTTAAAACTATTTATCCAGATGTCCGTTTGTAGACAATAACAAAATAATTATACCGTAGTACCACAAGAAAAAAAACTTGGGTTCTGAGATTGACAAAGATGTAAATCACGGAATATTAAAATTCCTATTTCAATATAACATCACACGAATTTTTTGGTCTCCTCCGAAAATAATATTTTACGGGTTGAGCAGGAACTTTCCAGGACTAGCTTACGGCTGGTCCTGGAATCCTGCGAGTCCTGTTATCCTGAAAACCTGCGGGTCCCGTAAAATCACTTTTGCGTCGAGTTACGTACTATTTCGTAATCCCATACTGTTATTTTGATTTAACGGTATTCAGATGACAATTGAAAAGTCAGTGTTAAGGGCCGCCGGCCGTTAAGAAATCACTTGTTCAAATATTTATTTCAAAACATCATTCTGCTTACAATAACAACATTGAAATCTAGGTCCACAGAGAGTTGGGAGAATAAACCTCTGATTTTCATTTCGCATAGGCTAATAATACATTTTCATTGACCACCTTTACATTCTTGCTTTTACGCTACATTTCAAAATTTTCATATTCTTTTTGATATCGCTCTTGAGTTATTTTCGGCAGTTAATCAACACTCGCTGCATTGCACATGATTCCCCCAATATTTCTAACGGAATTTGATTTTGTTCCTCAATTTCATCCATGGTCGTCGTTAAAGCGAACTTGAGAACACAAAAAACTGACGTTGTTTATAAAACTGTCAAACTGTTCCATGACAACAGAGTGCACGACGTTGGGATTTTTCTTTAGAATTGCGAGGTACGGGGTTTTTTCTTTCTTCGGAATCAAAATATAATCTTCCAACGGGATTACGAAAAATGTTTAACGACACACGGCCGATACGCAAATAACGGATTCGGTTAGTTATAATCCTCGGCTGCGCCTCGGATTACAATATCCAACCTCATCCGTTATTTGCTACATATCGGCCTTGTTACATTAATAACTATATTTAATCTAAAGCCGTTTTGTATGTTATAAAAGATATCGATGGAAAATAATTCTCTCTGGACTTTACCGGCAACAATTCATAAGTAGCTTATTTAGCAGTTTCACCAATCTCATGAGGAATCATTTCAACCCCACTTTCGCTCCTAATTTCCATTTCGTCATTTGAAAAGGGAAAAAACACACACCGATGATTCATGACAAGCGCTGTCATAATAAAATATAGAGTTCATGCTATTGTCAAAGCCGCCTACATATACGATTTGTTTTTGTCACGGAAAAGTGAATTTGATTAGTGACAATAATGAGACAAATGCTCTCAATTAGAAATAATATATATAACAAATAACTTCATCGTATTCAATACACAGTGTAGCAAATAGTAGCCAATGTAGAAAAATTTAAACAAGATAATAACATTCTAGTGCTGATCTAATGTTTACCCGTAACAATGAGACAAATTAAGTAAGTATGAAAGGAAGTATTCTTATGGTAGTTATCCACCGAAATTGTTGGCAACTTTGGCGTTTCCAACTATTTGAAATCACCAGAAAAACGTTAACATGTGTTTCCATTTTGTCTATACCGAGTTCAAAACAATTTGAGAAACATTTTAGTTGACAACAAGCTGTCTGCACCATTGACAATGTATCCGACCGACGATGATATTATGCAAGCTAATTTGTTCGTCCACGTGATGTTAATTACATGCTTCTGGTTAGAACAGATGTTTCAACTGACACTGTATCCACAGAGCGAAGAATAACTGCTACAAGCGTATTATTTTGATGTTTACCGACAAAAACTGAAACAAGGTTTCCAACATTTATTTCCATCTTTTGTTGCTAACACGAGGTAGTTATAGAAACTTTTGACACCAACACGTGTTGACAACATGAAAGTTAGCAACTTTTCTTCGGAAACGCACCATTACAAACAAGACGTATTCACCATTCCTATTCGGGCTGACTCAGGCAAACTATTTCCATCATTCTGTGGTAATCAAGTGTTTTTCAACAAATTTTAGGTTAACTAGGACATAATTTCAGGTTTTTAATCATCAAACTTATTCATTTTTCCAGTTGAATTTGCGAGAGCCACCAAGAAATACACATTTGACAACCCCATATTACTACGTAGTGAAACATCTACCTTCCGGGACTTTCCCATGTGGTACAACGCTCGTTCTTCATCGAACCCATCGTGTATACATCCTTCAGAAGTTCTAGTTCTACGTCCCAGTAATAAATAATAATTACCCGAAGCGAGTATTACTCCGGGCTCGTCCTTGTCAGATGGTAACATTAATAATAGCTTCACTGTGTTTCGAAAATGGTAGCCAATGGCGAAACGCGCAAATGGTCCATGACAAATCATTGCTCTATGGCCGGCGAGGAAAAACGAAGAATAAGAAGCGAGCAGTAACCGCGCATTCTGTGCTTCTCCCGTTGGAGCGCGTGGTAAATCATGTTCGTCGCTCTCAAGGTTAATGGGGGTACAAAGCTATGATTAAGTAAATAGTTTGAGGTGTTACTTTTAGAACAAAATACTGGTGGGACGGACGAGCGCTTGTTATGAGTGTAATTTAGCTTGTAAATCATGGAAAAATTGTGGTTTACCCGATACTTACGTGATCGAGAGGTTGAAGGGTTAATGGGTTTCCAGTCATTTGAAGATATTACTCTAACGTAGAATTAACGTTACAAATGTTACGGTCGGTCAGTTAATCGGACCAGAATATTGTGAAATTATTACGTGGTATACAGTGAACTTTAAAATGTTATGGGTACGAATTAGAGATGATCTAATCCGGAAAAAATAATTGTTTCTCAATTGTTTATATCATGGTGAGAACCAGAAATTTCCAGTATCATTACCATAATAAATGGATGCAATCTTTTTTGAGTTCAATTTCAACTGAATATTTAAATAAAAGTTTTTTAAAATTAACTTGAGTTAGGTACATGATATCCGATAATGTTTGTTAGAAGTTACGTAACATATATAATATTACATTT
>JARQZK010002300.1:65000-152500 GCA_030704885.1 Cynegetis impunctata | reverse complement strand
AAAATATGCGAGACTAAAAGTGTCACGGAAATAGAGTGACACTTCACGCTGACTGACGAAAGTCACGCTTTTAGTTAACACGAGCGAATATTGTATAACTTTCTCCCTCTTTTATTTCCGTTCTCTCATCCCTTCTCTTTCTAATACCACTCCGCCACGTCATTCGCCAATGCATAATATGTACTCATTAATTCATGTACAAGCAACTCGAAAACGTCAGATGTGAAACATCGAAATAATTTTGTATAATTTATATGCATAAAAAAAATTACGATAGGAATCAGATATGGCATAATGAAAAGATAAAGCTCTACAAATTTGTTCCATAAAATAATGACTACGTATTGTAGGTTTATATTCAATTATATAGTATGGCGATACGTTATCCTCTCGTTATATAGACTCTTGCGTCTAAATTTTACATTGCGTTGACGACCGAGTGGTTTAAGTACTGAACCTTGGTGTGCCGTATTTCTGGGTTCGAATCCCAGAGGTTACTCCTGGATTTTTTAATTTACAATCTCGTAAGAGCTCTTAGTACTACATTTCAATATTAGTTATTTCAACTTGGATTAGTATAAGTTATCACTTCTGTCGTGCGCCCCGACACGCACATGTTTCGTTTTCGCAAATTGTGGTCCTTCTATATTATCCGAAGGATCTTCGTTCTTACCTAGTGTCCCATGACACTGTTTTTTTTTTAATGGTATGATGGGACACAGGCGCGTATTTGCCTGTGTTTCATCAACTACCCTCATGGTTTTGGGAGCTAGTACATTACCCAGCAGATTATATAATTTCAAATTATAATTCTGGACAATCACAACATCCATGTCTTATCCAGGATTCGAACCCGGTACCGTCTGTGCCCTAGACAATTTCCCAACCATCTGGACCACAGACGGTTGATATCCAAAATTTTCCCCTAATGGAGCTAACGCCTTTGAAGATGGCGCTGTTGAGTCGATTTTTAAGCATATCTCAGAAAACCGCTATCTACAAACTTCAAACTTGGTACCTACATTGCATAACCCTGCAGTAATAAAGGTAAATTTGGATACATTTTTTGTGTATCAGTTTTTGACAAATAAAATAGAGTTAGTCAAAAAATTTAAATTACTATAAGGTATTAACCAAAAAAAAATGTGTTCTTATTTGAATTCGCAATTATGCACGGTTTTTGAGAAAAATGAATTTTAGTTTTTTGACTAACTGTTTTATTTGTCAAAAAAACTCATCTATCTGTGTATTGATAATCTGTTGAAATGAAGGTAATAAACTGAATTTTCGTATAAAATTTTAACTCCTCGTGAATTTAATAATTATAAATACGAATTTTCGATGGATGTGGAACTATATGAAACAAATTAAATGATGAAAACTTTCAAATATTATGAACAATAATGACTGGACAATTTACACTATGAAATAATTTTTGGATATTAGTTAATCGTTTAATTATTCCATACGTTGGAAAACTAACAAATCTTAATAGTCTAGAAACTGCTCCATAATGTTTAATTTATGGAGACAAATATTAGAAAATAGCAGAAAAGAGTACAGAATAATTTTATATGTTGCCTGTCATCATTGAACGCATTAGGTATACGTATCTTAGAAAATTAGAAAAATTCAAATGTGTCTCCAAAGAGTTGCGTCTTCTACAAATTGCGTCTTCTACAAATTACGTCGTCAAAAATTTGCGCCTTCAACAAACTGCGTCTTCAACAAATGCACCTTCTACAAATTGCGTCTTCAACAAATTGCGTCTTCGAAAATAATTGCGCCTTCAACAAATTGCGTCTTAAAAAAATTGCTCCTTCAACAAATTGCATATAAAATAAAATTTCATTTTTAGATCGAAATTAGATTAAGACGTCAAATACAACGTAGTTGTCTAACAAAGACCTCCTGAATCTCCATCCCTCTTTACCATACAACGTGCATTCCATTCGTCTATATTCCAATAATTTACTCATTGTGAAAATGTGGCAATCAGAGCACCACATTTCGAGAATTGTGTTGATTTCATTTTTAAACATCCTGTCACTAATAATAAATCACTTGGTGAATTGAACTAAATGACAGTTTGTGAATTTCCACACACACGTGTGTGTGGTCTTTTAACACCACAGACAATCGCAGAGGCGGACTCGAGAAGGCGAGTGGAGAACAGGACCGTAGTTGCCGGAAATACCTGCGGTATCTTTTTCAGTATGATAGCCTGCATTACAATTTCTTGGTTTTATTAACCCCCGAAATGTCTAAATAAGCAAATATTTTATTTTTTTTCAATTGCACTCAGGTACCTACATAAATACTTGCTAATTGATTAGGAAAAGTGACACACTATACAATTTCCACATAATTGCAACGAAATCAAGAATGTAGTAACTATTTCTCTAAAATAGTTTCTTTCAATTATCAATCACGAAAACTATTAAATATTGTAAACTTTATCATTTCTTTGACTGAAGATATTTTATAAAAAATTCTTGGCATCCCCTAGCGGAGATTAAATTTTGAAAAAAAGGACCTCCCACATACACTATATTCATTCCCATCCAGCTTCAACACTATTCTAACTAGACAACCAAGAATTTGACTGATGACGCAGTCAACGTAAGTATGCTAGTATTTCTAAATATGAATACCATACTTCATAAAGACGCGTGGAAAGTGGCGCCATCTATAACGCAGTCTGAAGTATAGTTTGTGATTTTTTCCAAGTCGCACATTTAGTAAGAAATGAATTAATAAGTAATTTAATACGCTGCCAAGTTCATGTAATTTATTTCTCTTACCTCTGGGTACTCCAGGCGTTTCCGAAGGTGCCAGGTAGCCAGCATCCTCTGAAGAAGCGTATCCTGCGGATCCGAAGGAACTACCCGAGTGTCTGAATTCGTGCGGCACCGCAGGGGGGGCTACCTTTTTCGCTGTGGCGGCCGGCTTCGGGGGCCTCGACATGCCGCCCACTGAAACAAAGATAAACGAGAATTATAAAAACAGTAAAATTCAAAACAAAAATTACAAGTAGATATCTTCACGAAAGAAGCAACAAAAATGTTTTCCTTTTACGGGATATAAAACTTTTTATGTGAACTGATATTTTTTCCAGATGTCTAATAAATCAAAAGAAATTGTTCATTCTTACTTTTTTGTGAGCGAAACATCGGAAAAAAGACAACAAAAATAAGTACTTGAAGTTATTTTTTTCTCATTAGAAAAGATCAATATTAGAAAATCTCAATGTGAACACAGACATTATTTGATATTTTTGTTTCTTATACCTATATAAAGCTGCTGGATATAGCTTTTTCTTCTGTGAGTTATCTACTGAACTTTTGCTACTACTGCAAAAAAAAATTTTTGAAGAGCCTAGAGTGAAACATTTCAGCTTCTACCTTTCAAGGTCTCAAGATCTCTAGCCTCAATTTCATAAAATGTTTCAGGTCTGCCAGGGTAAGCAAGGAACCTGGATGGATCATTAACAGTTTGTCGTGAATCTGTGTTTGTAGAATGAAACTTAAAACTCAAAAATCGACAACGACGAATCTATTTCCTACGTGATTGTCATCATAAGACGATGTCCAGTTTTGAACCAGAGATCGAGTAACTCTTTGTGAACTTAGAACATTGAAATTGAAGGTATTCTAATCGACCTAATGGTCCAAGACGATAAGCTATTTTAGGAATCGGGTAATCTACGTTATTTTCCTTTTCCGTCACGTTCGTATCATCGCTTTTTCTTTATATGGAAATCAATTAGTTTTGAATGGCGGCACAGAATATACAACGCGGCCATTTTCAAGATCTGAAATGTCTGTTCTACGTGAGAAGTTTTTATATGAGTTACCCAATGCCCAACCTTGTCAGAAAATTACACTCGTTACATATACACACTTCAACATTTTAGATCGGCTTGTTTCAGTCAACGCACTGAAATTTTTTTTAAATTCAAAACGGTGTCATGCGAAATTAAACTGTTTTATTCTGATAGAAATCTTGAATATCGAAAGCCGTTACTTGATATACATAAACACAATGGATACGAAATGAATTCATTCATTGTAGAAGAGATTTACACAAAATGTTATTACATTGTGACGAATGTTTCGCCTCTACCAGGGGTTTTTCGGACAGTGAAGATGCATTGGGACGAACGTGATCATGTAATGAAATTTTGTCTAAATTCTTAATAGTTATTTATGTACCAAGTGCGTTATATAGATCCTAACGCCCATGTGGTGCATACAAGATTTAATTTCTCACAAAAAAATTATTTTATAATAATCATAAATCGATTTTAAAATCGGTTCATTGCTCTTATACTTTCCATTTTCCTTCTCATGGTAGGCATGTTATTTGTTGATATTTTGACGTCTGTGAATATTTTTGTCATCATATTTAGTTACTGTCATTGCTGCTTTCTTTGTGTAGTCTTATAGAAATAATGGAAATGGAAATGAATTTACCCAAGAATATCATAGAAAATACAGCCAAAGCTGCGAATAATTCCTTGCCGGAGAAATCCAGAGTCGTATACGACAAGGATTATGAAGTATTTAATCAATGGAAGTTGCTTAATTTCTCCTCGTACAATGAGCGGGCGTTATGATCCATAATGCCCGCTCATAACGCTCTAGGGCATAATGAGTGTATTTATAGCAACCGTATCTAAGGTAAAATCAACAAATAATATACGTAAGTGAAAAATAAAATGATTTTTATTACGCTTCTAATAGTAGCAATAATTGGTTCGGTGAAACCCTTACTTGATGAAACAGATAAGGATGTTGCATCAATAATTTTTATGCCTTCTTTTCGTGCTTCGTAAGAACTTTTATAGATAGATATATATATATATATATATATATATATATATATATATATATATATATATATATATATATATATATATATATATATATATATATATATATATATATATATATATATATATATATATATATATATATATATATATATATATATATATATATATATATATATATATATATATATATATATATATATATATATATATATATATAATATAACATATGAAGAATAACTAGCACCTAACAGAGTAGGTATGTATTAAAGATTATATTGTTGACGATATATGATAATCAATTGTTACCCCAAAATGTCGTGACATATGACATTATCCAAATGTTAGATTTTTCAATTTTGGGGAAGCCAAGAATAAAGTTAATTTTTCATTTGTAGTTTATATGTGCACATTTAACTTTAATTTACGATCTTATTTGAATATATTTTCGGAAATTTTTTTTTTGAGAAAACACTAAAGGAAAATATCGGTTGCTCACATAATTTAAAGATAATTTCAGCACCGAAACAAATTTTTGCAGTGAAAATCATTTTTCACGAGGAAACATTCAAGTTGTGATGAAATTATAACCTTTTCACTTTTCATACATTATAGTCGCTGACAAATGAAACTTATAGATATCATACATCAATAAAATTTCTTAAAGTAATACTGTTATTGAATTCAGACAAGTGATGGCAGTCCCCACTTCAAAGACTAATAATTCAGATTGAAAATGAATAAGAACTTCTGAATAATTGACAGGCAGCGAAATGAAGTGAGAATCGTATCCACATTATTCAAGTAGCTTGATATCGGGTTTAACAAGTTAACATTGTGTACAAAATATCAATGAAAAGATACTGGAGCAGGAATTGAAACGTCAATCCTTTGGACGTTCTTCGGAGAAGTGCTGTCGAGGCATTGTGCGGTAAAAACTTGCACGAAATGGCAACTATTTCCGGTGTAAAATATCAACAGTTGTTTGTCAAATTGCCACGTACATTAGATTACAGATGCTATCTGAGAAACAATGAGCAGAGGCGTATTTAATTTCTGAAATGGGTGGACATTGGTAACATCCGCCGTTGGAAAATGAGAGGTTTATGTCTGTTTTCATTCGTCTTGAAAATTTGGATGTAGATTGAAATAAAAACATTCAAAATACTTTTAAGTCGTATTTTCCCGAAAATAAAAGACTATTGCAGCGTATCGAACGTCGACAGTCAGATGCGGGAGTAGATAGTTTTTTCATCCATTTTAGTTCTTCTAGAATACCATTCTCGAAATTTTTTTGATGTCAAATATATATATATATATATATTTATATCTATATATATTTTATATATAATTAATTATATATATATATTTATATATATATATATATATATATATATATATATATATATATATTTGAAAAACTTGGTTCTCGGGATGAACCGCGTAAAAGATTTGAAAAATCTCGACGTTTCGGCTCCTTTTGCGAAGCCATCTTCAGGAGAATCAGAAGGGAAGGCAGGTTGAGACATCAGAGTTGACAGGAAGCAGTACGGTAGGAGGAGTAGGCAGGTTGAGACCACGCAATCGTATTCTTTCCGATTCCTCCTAATTCGATTCGTGGAGTAGGCAGATTGAGGCCACGTATCTGAATTATTTTCCTTTCTGATTCTCCTGTAGATGGCTTCGCAAAAGGAGCCGAAACGTCGAGATTTTTCAAATCTTTTACGCGGTTCATCCCGAGAACCAAGTTTTTGAAATACTTCCGACCGCGGAAATCTTTCTGAACATTATATATTATATATATATATATATATATATATAATATATATATATATATATATATATATATATAAATATATATATAAATATAAAAATAAATATATATATTTATAAAAATATATATAAATATATATATATATATATATATATATATATATATATATATATATATATATTATATATATATATATATATATATATATATATATATATATATATATATATATATATATATATATATATTATATATATATATATATATATACATTACATAAAGTGAACAAGGAAAATTCTTTAATAATTTAAAAAATTATCAAACAACTTTCCAAGGAAGCTGGTTATACGTATTCAGCAACGCAAAATATGCATTCACAATCGAACGATGAATTATAGAAATTGTCAAGTCACCCCGACTCAAAATCTGCATCGATCTTATTAGATCTCATCAGTGCAGCTTATTTGACTCGGAGTGAATTAACAAATTTTTAATTGTTCCCCAATATAAATCGTGGTCAGTAACACTGGCTGGATAACAATCCAGAGCGCCATCCCACCAAAGATATTGGGAAACAACAGTACAGCGCTTAGACTGAAAATGCAGAAATTCGTCGCTCAAACACGTACCTCCTGATATGAAGATATCTACTCTACAACAGTGGTGTATATGATTCCAAGGCACACTAACATAGTGATATCATATATATATATATATATATATATATATATATATATATATATATATATATATATATATATATATATATATATATGAAAAACTTGGTTCACGGACTGAACCGCGTGATAGATTTGAAAAATCTCCACGTTTCGGCTCCTTTTGCGAGGCCATCTTCAGGAGGATTAGAAGGGAAATAATTCAGGCTCGTGGCCTCAATCTGCCCACTCCACGAATAGAAATAGATGGAATCGGATACAATTCGATTGCTTTGTCTCAATCTGCCTACACCTCTAACCGTACAGCTACCTGTCAACTCTGAAGTCTCACTCTGTCTACTCTTCAGAGTCTACTTCAGTTGACTCTGAAGAGTTCCGTGAGTTCCGTGACCCAAGTTTTTCAAATAATTCCGACCGCGGAAATCTTTCTGAACATATATATATATATATATATATATATATATATATATATATATATATAATATATATATATATATATATATATATATATATATATATATATATATATATATATATATAATAAATTCGATGGACGATGAATCAACTCTGTGGTAGTTCATATTTATATTAAAAATTAAATAATAAGAAAACAACTTGTCTAAAAACCACAAAATGAAAATAAATTTTTATTCGACTAGTTTCGCCTGTTACAGCATTATCAAGACTGAATACATATAATTCTTTCGGTCCAATTAGCCATCGACTCGCGGCTCTTAACTCAATGATTCATAGGGCTTTTTCGGTTCCTTTATCAAAACAAGACCTTATGGTAGAACTTGACGTGATTCGCGCGATAGGTATTAACAATGATTTTCCACTAAAAATAATAAATAGTTTAATTTCGAAAAAAGAGAAACATTTTATCAATTTGAAATTATATGGACCATACTGCAATAACAAAAATGTACAAAAGTTTGTGAGCATCCCTTATACGCACATCCCCTCTTCAAAGATCATTCAATTCTTTAAAAAAAAAAATTATTTGAATACTGCTTTTTCGAGTCACAGCAGATTGGATAGAATGATTTTTAATAACAAAATGTCAAAAGTCGATCCAATGAAGAGAACAGGAATTTATAGAATGGACTGTGAAGATTGTAATTCAACATATATAGGTCAGACCGGGAGATGTTTTGAAACCAGGCTAAAAGAACATCTAAAAAACGGACAATCAGCATTTAGGGAACATCTAGAGTCAAAAAAACATAACATCTCATCCTCTTTCAAACCAAAAATTCTTCATTACTGTGATATAGATATGATAAAGAACTTCCTGGAAGCCATAGAAATAAACAAGATCCAAAAATCCCATAATTACATTCTTCTCAATGACCAGTTAGACTTAAAAAACCACTCCCCACTGTTAAATCTCTGATAACTTGGACTCATCGATTACATTTTACCACCCCCAGGTACCGAACCGAAATACTTATATTTTCAAGCGATGTCTTTGCAATTATGTATTCAGTCTTGATAATACTGTAACAGGCGAAACTAGTCGAATAAAAAGTTATTTTCATTTTGTGGTTTTTAGACAAGTTGTTTTCTTATTATTTAATTTTTAATATTTTAATATATATAAATATATATATATATATATTATATATATATATTATTATATATATATATATATATTAATATATATATATATATATATTATATATATATATATATATATATATATATATATATATATATATATATATATATATATATATATATATAATATATATATATATATATATATATATATATATATATATATATATATAATATTATATATATATATATATATATATATATATAATATATATATATATATATATATATATATATATATATATATATATATATGATTTGTTTCTCCTTACATTATCGTTTTTTTTGATATAGAAGGAAACTATCAGAATATGGGTACAATTTTAGAAGCGCCACTATTTTTACGTCGATGTTTCTTGCTTTTACGTGATTTTTGAAAATTTGCGCAACTCCACAGCTTTTGTAGATTGAATTAGAGAGATGAAATTTGGTTGGTGGTTTCAATTCATGTTGAAATAAGATCGATTGTATGAATGAATGAAAATTTTATTTATCCATTGCTATACGATTTGCAATATTGTCTTTACACATACATATATGTTAATATAAGCTAATTTACTTTACTTCATGAGATATTTACATTATAGTTTTATTAAACACATTCAAATTTTTTGACTCCTTTATTTCCTTTGGCAGATCATTAAACATGCTTACTCCATTAACAAGTAAAGATCCCATTAGGAAGGATTTTCTTTGTGGTTTAGAACTCTTTTCTTCAACCACGCTGCATTTCACGAAGACTATTCTGAATCTTTCATTAGACTCCGAAAGTACAGATCGATATATATCTATATATCTGTATGCAGTGTTACTAGATATATTTCGCATTATCTTTGCGCATGGACTGCCCTATCGCAGAGTAATGCCTATCCTGTTATCTGCACTCTGCTCCTAAATATATCCTGCGTAATATATATACACAATATTAAAAATTAAATAATAAGGCATCCACGCAACAATGCGTTGCTCTCTAATAACCACTCTAATATATATCGATAAATAACAACAACTTGATCTCTGCAGCGTCACTACCTTCGCCCGTCGCACGCGATATATCAGAGAGGCTGAATGTATATTACCTCTCAGAGATATAATTATAATGCCTGTAAACAGGCGAAACTACGTCGAATAAAAGAGTTATTTTAATATTTGTTGTGTCTCTTCTCACGGTACAACGTTCTATTGTCCTCTCTCAGCATTCATCTCGCTATTGTTATATGTCTTACACTAATCAGTAATATGACTAAGCACCCATATCAACCGGCTCGCAGAGTTGATTCATAACCGTCCATACGTCACGCCACCTATCTAAACCGGAGTCATCCATGTTCACAACTCATATCAAATAATAATAAAATTAATAATATTATCTTGTGGGTAATAAGTTACAAGAGGCACAGAATAAACCGATGACCGTCAGATGTTTAATTTTTATTAGGATGTACGAGTGAAAAAGACGAACCACCATCAAGTTTCACACGCAAAACTACTCACTTTTTACCTTATCATAATTTACATCAGTTAAATCCATCGTCATCATATTTTGTTATAATTTCCAATAAGTTATAAGAAAATAACATGAAAACAAACATAGACCATACCTCTAAAAAAAATTTTTCCCAAAATTTCAATCAATCACCCAAAAAAGTTATATAGTTCACTATACCCTCGTTAAACAAATTTACCAGTTGCAGTACTAATATAAAGTAATCTGCCAAAACAATTATGGAAATTTATTATTTCAATGTTATATAAATAATACCTATAAATTATTACTCAAAAATAATTATTCCCTTTGAGGTCCACTCATAGTTGCAACTAAATCTTGAAAAAAAACCCTAAAATTCATAAAGCCGTTATTTTCAGTAAAAATAAATAATGCACAAGTGGTTGTTTTTAACCTACAATAATGCACAAGAATTTTATTGTAATTTAATAAATAGCCCAATCAGCTTACTATAAACCCTAGCCTACAGGAAAGTGCTATAACTCCCAATAAATCATTACTATATTAAAAAATAACGACACAATAAATACTTAATGCCAATAACGTGGACATATGAGCTTGAATCTTTTCAAATCTATCCTTATGATTATTACGGAACTAACGGAATCTTATACGAACAGTTCAAACGATAACGGAATGACGAAATAAACCGAAATCTTACCTATAAACGTTATAATACGGCATTATATCTGTAAGTAAACTACTATACGAATTCGCAGAAGTAAACAGGTAACCGGACACTCGTCACCGACCTAACATCGTAAAGTAACGATAAACGAAGGTCTAACGTATATACGGTAAAGTCACACTAAAGTGTTCAAATCTTTCCTTATACCGGAAGTAACGAAGCTAGTAACGAAAGTAAGCGCGAATACTTAGTACGGACTACTCCATCATAAAAAGTGAGCACCGAATACATACCGGGGTAAACAACTTTCGTTACTTTTAAGCAGGCATTTCTAGCGAGAAATACGACCTAAGTGACGGAGTTTTGTTGCTTGTACGTTTTTTTTCAAAAACAGCGACTGCATTTTGCAAAGGGACATGAAATTAAAATCGCATATGCTTATGAAATAACTACCTATAGATGTAGTTATTATAACTTCATCATAACTTTTTCCACGCATCTGACCTTAATCACTCTGCGCACGAAATCTTGAAGTCACTATTAATTCCTTGTTGCTCTATGAATATCCAAACTAAATTGAATTCCATTACAACTGATCAAAATATCGATTGTATTCTTCCAACTAACAAACAACTTCATGAATAAAAAGTATCGGTTACAAATCAAATATATCCAAACCGTTCGCTTCGAAATGACAAATACTATAATAATTGAAATGCTAACAGTAGATTTACAACAATTACGCAAGTTAGTACGATCAAGGATTCCTGTAGGTCGAAAATAAGGATCGGTTAGCCCACCTTACACCTTACTTAGAACCCACAAATCGACGTTTTTACTAACGTCGTTTTTATTTGAACGTCTGAATTATATTCCTGTTTATGAATGAAATCGACATCGTTTCGAAATTCGAATCTTGTTGCAAGTGTTACCCACGTATCAAGAAATATAGTAATTGCGAGAGGTATTAGTAAATCTTTGCTGAAGGATAACGATCATTATCGTAGAATTACATTGTGACTTTGGAAATGTAGCTCTATTATTTACGGTCTTTTCACAACTGGACTTTCAACAGTATAGACACCTTTTTTCTCTTTCAATTATCTTTTCAGTGTATTGCGTTGAGGTTTATCTTTGCTGATGTGTCGACATACATATCTTATATTATCTTTATCTAGTGTGTAGGCACTCAGTGTATCTTGAGTTTATGAGAACTCGTATCTTCTCAACGAATACAGATATGCTGATATTTTTTTTTGATTTACCGATTTTAACTTTTCCTATTTTATTTATCTTTAAATTTTATCGATGACTGACAAGTCAAGTGTTTTAGTGTTTCTTATATCTTATGTGTTATACTCATATATATTTATTTGCTTAGATCTTAAATTATTTTACCTTTTATCTTCCCTTAATAACTTATTTTATAAATTTGTTGTATGACTTATCTTGACGTTTTGATTTTTCTTTTACAGGTTTTCAAACATGATTTTCTTGACGATAATGCATTATAAAAACTTCTCATAACTTTATCGAATTAATTTTTCACTCACTTTTAATTGACTATACGCTTCATTTTCTTTTTAATTTCAAAATTTTTTTGTAACTTTAAAGTGAAAAAAAAATAATAATTTTTTTTGGAATTTTTTTTTTTTTACCTTGGCGAAGGGGGTGTGTAACGTGTCAATTCCCCGCCTAACCGCCGCTACTGAATTCTTCATCGCGATACCGTGATTCGCGCTGTCAGATGATGCCTCACTTTTGTTTCATCTATGAATAATAGAATTGCGCAGTTTGGAATGACCTGCGTATTACGAAAATATCGAGATAGCGTCGGATTAACAATCGCTCTTTCTTTTAGCAAATGGTTGTTGAAGATACCACATCATTAATTGTTAAAATTATAGTCAATATCAATTGAACGTTTATTCAATATATTAAAATTATTAAGTATCTGTGGCGTCTGATAGACGTCACCTTGTCTGGAGTTTAAAAAACCACCTTGTCTGGAGTTTAAAGAACCACCTTATCTGGAGCTAAAAATCACCTCGTCTGGGGCTAATATTCACCTTGGAAACCACAGCTGGAGCTACCAAGAAACTAGGGACAAAGATAGGGCAGAAGTCAAGAATACAATCCACCTATAGAAAAATCTAAAACGTCGATAGAAAATTAAATAGAAACAAAAAGATAAGTCTCATTCTATGTATTAAGAAAATAGTAAATACCTTCATTTTATCTTGTTGTTATTACTGAGAACAAACTAGAACCCATATATGTTTAACAAATCTCCCTGCTAGCTCGGGCATAAATAAATCTTAAAAGGGAGAGTGGTTACATGACAAAGCCGGTTCCACCGGGGGAATATTTTGTTGCTAAATGTTTCTCCTTGTTGTCATGGGAAAACTTATGGCAACATACGTAAATTTCTTGTTTCCTTTGAAGCAACAGAAATTGTCAATAGTTGCATATTGTTTAGTAGAAACAATCAACATTTGTTCAAAATAAAACATTCAGTTAAATAATACCTGAAATTCAACACTAATACTACACTAAACAACGTAAATTATATATTCAAGTTTAGATATGCGTCACGAATATGACGGCATACAGTCAATAATGAACAATTATTCACTAGTGAATAATAGTTATAGTTTAGGAAGGACATGTATAATGACCTATAATCTTGTAAGTCAACAACAAAGTTCAACACAGAGTCATTGAAGACACAGAACACTCTTGTTGATTTATATAGAAGACGCCTTGCGATGAAACTGCAAGGAACACCTATTGAAGAACGACAAATGGTGAATGAGACGTGGAAGGGATTGCAGGGAAGCATACTCCAAGCAGCCGACGAAGCATTGGGTACACGAACGGTTAAATCAACCACCCGTCAATATAAAGAGAAGCCTTGGTTCGCTCCAGAAGTTAAGTCACTAGCACAAGAAAAAAAGTGACTCATTTAACATACAGAGCTAACATGACACCCAGAAACTACCTAAGATACACAGAAACCAGAAACAGAGTGAACAACAGAATACGAGAAATAAAAAAGGAGCACTGGGAAAATTTCAGCAAAGAAATAGAGAAATAGAAGGAGACCTATATGGAACACAAAAGCAGATGTGAAAAATGCTGAGAGCTGCCAAAAAAGAAGTAAATGAAACAGTCCGCGCAAGTAATATTTCTGCAGATAAGTGGAAAAGTCAATTTTTAAGCCTGCACTCGCAAAACAAAAATCAACAACCGGAAAGGCGACCTAGCCTCAGACGAGAAGAGGCAATATACATCGATGAAGTAGAGCAAATTGCAGTGGAATAAGTGAGAATTTAAATGCACCATCTCAAGAACGGCAAAGCCCCAGGTCCAGATAACCTACGCAATGAATTGCTGAAATAAAGAAGAGAAGAACTTGCAGAACAGCTCACCAAACTATTCGATAAGATATTGGAGAATGCAACAACACCTGATGAATGGAAAACCAGCGTCATGATACCTCTATTCAAGAAAGGAAAAACGTCAGATCCGACACACTACCGGGGAATCTCCCTTCTGAGCACCTCAATGAAACTGTTCTCTCGGATACTGGGTCAGCACATCTTGCGTCATACCACAATAAGCGAAGAACAGCAGGGTTTTCGGAAAAATCGTTCTACAGTAGATGCAGTGTTTATCGTTAGGCAGGTAATAGAGAAGGCCATTGAGTTTAATAAACCCACTTACCTATGCTTCATAGATTTAACTAAGGCTTTCGACAGAATGAATCTGAAGGACATTGAGGACGATCTGAAGCACAGAGGAATACACCCAAACATTATAGAGACTGAATACAGGCAATATCACTAAAATCAAGACGGAATCGACTACAACTGACGAAATAGAAATCGACACGGGAATAAGATAAGGAGATAGTTTTAGCCCTTTGCTTTTCAATTTGTTGATGGATAAAATCATAGACATAAAATCGTGAAGATCTTGTGCTACGCAGATGATGCAGTGCTGTTTGCGGACAGTGAAAGTGGTCTACAGTGGCTGCTTCAGGTTTTTAACAAAGAGTCCCGGAAGCTTAGCATGGAAATATCAACTTCTGAAACAAAATAATCGAACAAGTCTCCGAATTCAACTATCTGGGCACGATGATCTCACCATGTGGCAACTTGAAAGAAAGTGTAAGACACCAGATGAATAAAGCGGCCAGAATAGCAGGTGCACTAAGAAGTACAATTTGGAAGAATAACCATATGACAACTACGAACAAGGTGAGAATTCACAAGGCATGTGTAACACCTGTAATGACATACACGGCGGAAACACGAGATAAGAGTACTCAGGACAATTACTGGAAATACGCTAAGAGATCAGAGGAGGAGCAGTGATATCAGAGAAGAATGCCAAACTGAGGATGTAGTAAGGAGGAGGCGAGCACGTATCACGAATGGGAGATAACAGGCTGGCGAAGGTGGTAAGAAATGGAAAACCAGCATCACAGCGACCTCCAGGAAGACCGCCAAAAAGATGGAAAGACAATTGGAACTCAATATCGCAGGAACGACATGAGGGGGGTTGAGATTGGGTGAAACGAGCTATTAGCTTTCGTAAAGAAGAAGACGAAGATGTATAATATATGTTTTATAGTACAGTCGTGAACTGAAGTTATATCTAATCTACAGATTAAGGGACAGATAAAAATAAAAACTTCAAAAACACCTCTGTGGGAGAAAAACGATAAGCCACAAAAGCTCGCGGTGATGAGATTATTTCCGCTACATAAAACGAAAATTCTACGCATTCAAATTATACAGAGATTAAATTCGTCCGAGGTAATAAAACGTGAAATGTCGGCTAATGTTTTGCCATTTTTATCGAGTATCGTTGGAACTGTGCTTGCTTCATGCTTGGCATTCAGCGATGAGAAACATTGTTTTCGTCGGGGAGTTTGGTTAATTAGCTTCGCCCATTACAGTTTAATTTGGCTGTAAATTCGAGCTACTGATGAAAAACAATACTCGCTATACAGACTCGAGGATATAATTTGCTGAAGACATAACATTTTCTTCACGTCTTTCTTCCATATAAATGCTAATTCCAGCTCAAGTTATTTTACCTACTACAAAATTGTTTTTATACCGCTTATTTACATAACATACGAAGTTTCTCCTTTGAATGCGAAACGTGTAATCGATATTAGTAAAATAGGCTCTGCATAACTTATAATCATGAGACTTGATCATTCCTAGAATTATTACAAAATCATCAGCAGTTTTCATTAACGATAATGCTGAAGAACTGTTGAATTTCATGACACAAATAGTTATTTCTTTTACTAAGCAGAAAAGCACAAGATTCATCTACTTTTTTCCTTTGTGAAACATAATTTTTTCTCCAAATTTGTTCCAATTTCAAGTAAAATAATAATAAAATTTATCATTATTTGCATTTCATTATCAATATCCAAATAATTAAATTATTTTAACAAAGGTTACTGGCTCTTTGTTGGCGCAATATTTACCGGTGATGACTGTTGTCGAGTTGTTCGTGTTTACTTTTATGTCATTGTCAAGTTGAAAAACTTGTCGAGTAAGTATCCGAAATGGATCTAATGGAAAGGCAATATGAGTTGTTACCATTAACACTACCTGAGATGGCGCAAGATGTGGAATTGAATCTATTACTGGATAAGTCAAAAACTGTATATGAATTCACATTATGGCAGATTCATTGAATATAGACAGAAGAAAAATGTAGGATCTTTCTCTGAAAATGTACATAGCAACGAACTTCTGACTAGGCAGTAAAAATAAACCTTCTGATTCTGTCAACGCTGAATTTTTCAGCGTTATAAATGGTATTCATGTGCAAAAACAAACAAAATAGTTATTTATGTGCGTCATATAGATCCTAACGCCCGGAGGGTAACATTCGGCCTGAGGGCCTTTGGCCCGAGGGATGAATGTTGCCCGATGGGCGTTAGATCTATTAAAGAACGTGGTGCATACAAGATTTTATTTTTCACGAAAAAATTATTTATTATAAATGCAAAATCGATTTTAAAATCGGTTCATTGCTCCTATACTTTTCATTTTCCTTCTCATAGTAGGCATGTTATTTGTTGACATTTTGACGTTTGTGAATATTTTTATCATCATACTTAGTGAATGTAATTGCTGCTTTCTTTTTGTAGTCTTATAGAAATAATAGAAAAGAAAATGAATTTACCCAAGAATATCATAGAAAATGCAGCCAAAACTGCGAATAATTCATTGCCGGAGAAATCCAGAGTCGTATACGACAAGGATTATGAAGTATTTAATCAATGGAAGTTGCTTCAGTTCTCCTCGTACAATGAGCGAGCGTTACAATCCATAATGCCCGCTCATAACTCCCTAGGAAAAAAGGAAAAGGAAACACACGTGTTTCATTCCTCCCTGAAGTATGTGTCAGGGAAACGGGCAGCTTGAGTTTGGGATTAACTCCTTCAGCCAGATGAGAGGATACACTTGTATGTACAAGTGCATTAAGGATAGGTGAGGCGGGATATTTATGGATCATACAAAGTGTGGGTAGGGTTCAGAGGATTAATACTGGCCCAGCATTCGCCTTATAAGTTTGCAAGCAGTGACTTACATTACCATGAGGAAACCTCTGAAAAAAACCCATGGCAGACAAGTCGGCCCCGGGGTTTGAACCCGAGACCTCCCAAATACTAGCCAGCGTACCTAACTCGACTAACTAGCTTGGTCATAACTCCCTAGGGCATAATGAGTGTATTTATAGCAACCGTGTCTAAGGTTACATCAACAAATAATATACAAGTGGAAAATGAAACTAAATACATATCCATTCAAAACTCCGATACTCATAACTAGAATAATGAATATAGATTTTACGCAGAAAAAAGAACTGAAGCATCATTAAGATAACAATATTTCTGAATAAGTAGAGAGCATCGTTTCGTTCATGACTTCGACAACACCAAGATATCTCTTGAACTGCTAAAATGCTCATAATTACTTTGTCGATTACAGAATTATGTATTTATAGAATTATAATTATATAGGACTATTAGGAAAGTATTTCTAAATTGTTGTTATTATTGTTGTATTATTAGATTATAATACCTATTATGAAACTATTCAAAACAAATGAATATCTCAGTGAACAACATGAACATGCATCTTCAATATTTTTTTTATTTCGTTTTAGGGTAGTGAACGTTTTAGGGTACTCGAACTATTCTGTCGTTTTTCCTTGAAAAGTGAAACTTGAGTTATAATTGAAATTTTTTAAATACGCATTTTACTATGTGATTGAATGCTTCAGAAGTAAATTAAAAGTTGAGAGGTTTCGTGGGATACCCGGATGGATAGAATTTTCTTTCGTTATATATTATATATTAACAGCATTTGAGAGTAACTAAACGAAAGAAAAATCACATATATATATAAATAATTAAATATATATATATATATATATATATATATATATATATATATATATATATATATATATATATATATATATATATATATATATATATATATATATATATATATATACATATTAATTAAAACTATTGAAAATATTAATCTTTTCAGGGAAGTGAAGATTATTTAGAATTTCGTAGCACAAAAATATTATTCAGTGTACCTAACATATTTTCTGGAAACAATATTAACATGAAGACATATAATAATAGAAACAATAAATAACCATGGTATCACTATCCCAAATATATATATATATATATATATATATATATATATATATATATATATATAAAACTTTTTGATAATTATTAACAATAACAGGCTTGGTGAATCTCGATTTTATTAAAAAGTTGACGGTTCGCCACGACATTCGTGTCTTTTTCAAAACATTTGGAATATTGAAATTTCTTTCAGAAGAAATTTTTTTGGCAAGATTTTTATTTTCATTTTGTCATGACTTAGAATGAAAAAATTCATATAACTCTCAATTTTTTACCCTTATACGATCAACCCCTATTTTTCCATCGCGATTCTAAATTTTTTTTTAATTTTCATAAATTTTTAGGACAAAATTTTTTATTTTTTTTTATGATGGTGCATTAAAAAATACAACTCTAAATTTTCACCCATCTATCAACAACCAATATTTTTTGATAGCCATTTTAATAATTTAAACAACGTTTGCCGGGTCAGATAGATTGATAGATAGATATAATGATAGATAGATCGTTAGATAGAAAGATAGGTACAGGGTGTTTCACGACGAGCGTTCTTTAGGCATATATGGAGTATTTCAAAATGAAAACTTGAAATTTTGTGGTAGTGCGTTTTACAATATGACCTTCTCAATCCTTTTCCCGTTTAAAGGGAAGTAGAGTGCAAGATCCATATTTTAAATGGAATACCCTGCATTTAATTGAATTTTTGAATTTCATAGCAGATTATAGGCCCACTTTGTATAACAATATGCCTATAGCCAAATTTGTTAGTTTTCGAGACATTCATTTTTTTCTGAAAAATTTGTTACAGCACTATTCCGAAAAAATCCTAATAATAGAAAGTAATAGGTAGTAGGAAATATGAAATTTCACAGAATCACACCTGAAGCAATAAGTCATGAACAGGTCCATCAAATTTTCAGTTTTCCTGTCAGTTTTTGGTTTTTTCACACAAGATGAATTGAAATAATAGTATAAATACCTTTAAAGATAACAAATAAGAATAATCGTTGAAGTAGATCAGAATGAAAACATCGACGCAGAGTATTATGCCAATCACCATGAGAAACGAACAGAATACACAATTATTATTAAAGTCTCCGAGTTTGCATCGCATAAAAATTGATCCGCTCTGATTAGCTTCGTTTAAATCGAGAAATCGCCTTAATTTGAATCCTAACGAGTTTTCTTCGCAGATACGAAATGACATTTTAACTCGTCTATATTTCTTATTGATGACTCGGCTAATGGACGCGTACATTTTCCCCGAGAATATCAATCTTACGCAATCAATAGCCGAGCCGTTTTCTAATAACAACTGCGGGCCATTGAATTCCGCGCAATGGAAATCCGATTCCAGGAAATGAAAATCTCCGTCCGATTAGCATATTCATTACGGCGAGCGCTAAAGCTCGAGAACCGATAGATCGGTTATATTGGCGTCGTTAGATCGGGCGCCAGAATGATCGGGCACGAGCGTTCAAATTAAAATTTATTCGGTTTTACTTTCACCGTAAATCGACACAGAGTGTTCGCCCACGGCCTGTCCGAGGAATTATGGCGCCGCGCCGAAGGGAAAGGTCAGATTGGTAAAAATCGCGTTTCAGGTTATCTACGATGGAGGTGAAAATGCCCACCTGATCCATTGGACGCGTGGGCGCTCCAGAGTATCGCGGGGAATTGTTTATCGGTTTTGATTTGGCGTAATTGATAGCGGAAGGCCTTGGAATTTTCTTTGGTTTCTATAGTGATAAAAAAATCAAGCAGAGGTAAAGTTAAGATATGCTTAAAACAACTATTACATTAAAAAACAAAAACTTGAGGTCTCAAGAGACACCCGGATGGAACTTCGTTCCATCCGGGTTAATTAGTGAAGGAATTGTAATGAAATTTTATTTTTTTAAAGTTATAATAATATATTTTGTATTATTAACAAATATAATGTAATATAAACTTAATCAGTAGGCTCAATGTTAGTAATAATTGGCTTGTGGTAACTGAAGTAGGAAACATATGTTTGGGATTCAATTTTATTTAAATGTCTGTATTATGTATTATTATTGTCTGTATAAAATCTCTACTTACCTAACTCCATCAGCAATATCCGGAAATTGTGCAGAAACACTGTCAGGATTCATTATTGTTATTATTTTTTATTATTTATTATGTACAAAAAACCTGTATACACTCAACAAAAATAATCGTCGCGACACCACACTGTTCAATACGAAATAGAAAGACGAAACGAAAATAACTGGCTTGCTTTCTATGAGAGAGAGAGAGAGAGACAGAGAAACACGCGCACGGCGTGCGCGCGCAAAAAGTGTCGTTACAACTTTTGGTCTTAATTTATTCCGTCTAGCCCCCTTTCGCAACGCGCGAAAAGGAACTTCGTTCCAAAAATTTCTAAATGCCAATAACAATACAAAAAAAATCTGGGTTAGTACTAAGGAAGTGATTAATAATCAAGAACCAAAAAAAATACAATTGACAAAATAATTATCGATGGAAAAGAGTATACAAAAAAGGAATATATATATATGCAACAAAATGAATGAATACTTCATAAATGTAGAGAAGCAATAAAAAAACTAATTTAAATACTGCAGCGATAAAATCGACAAAAGTCATAAATCAATCAACATAAAGAAGTGCACCGGAAAATAATTAACCAAATTATTGCAATCATTAAAATTATGGACTGCACCCGGAAAGGATGGAATTACAACACTTGATATTAAAACAACTGATTATTTTGTGAATATTTCAAGTGGTTACCTGTTGCCATTATTGAAACGGCAAAAAAATCAAATTTGTTGTATGGGACCTCCTTTAAAATAATATCTATTTTATTCTGTTTTTAGTATTTGCTGTTATAGCGACAATTTTAGCATTGCATTAAGCATTTCGAATATTTAAGTTGGTAGACACCTGTATTACTTCTCCTCTGACTAGAGGCGGCAACTGTTTTTTAGCACGCTACGTAAGTTGGATCGTTCAGATTTTTCAGTTTTGAAACATTAATCTGGTTTATTTCATGAGTTTTTCAGATTATTTTCTCTCTCTCTCTCTCTCTCTCTCTCTCTCTATATATATATATATATATATATATATATATATATATATATATATATATATATATATATATATATATATATATATATATATATATATATATATATATATATATATATATATATATATATATATATTTATATATATATATTTATATCTATATATATAGAACTATTTTTGCCTAAGGTAGATTTTTAAATATTCATCGTTTTTTTGCCATAGGCCAGGGATGGCGAACCTATGGCACGCGTGCCACAAGTGGCACGTTTGAAAATGTTGATGGCACGCACAAAACAAAATTAAAAATTTCCTTTCTTTCCCACAGATGCCATATGGCGTCATATTTTTCACAACCAATTGCAACCGACATTACTTGTAGAGTTCTGTTTGCAATATTCACCAACAAGCGTTATGTGCGAAAACAGGTTTAAAAATGTTTGATGATATTTTGAGTTTTGTAACAAAATTAGTCAATTTTATATCAGCACGAGCACTAAATAAAAGAAAATTTCAAGAATTGTTAAGAGAAGTAAGGTCGTCGTACAATAGCTTACTTTTATACAATGTAAAGATTGCAAAGAGTTGTAGATTGTTTGGAGGAAATAAAATTATTTCTAAATAATGAGAACATTATTAACCAATACAATCAGTTACTGGATGTAGAATGGCTAGCAAAGTTAAATTTTTTCACTGATTTATGCTCTCACTCAAATGAATTAAATATAAAACTACAAGGTAGGTATTAATAAAACAGTCATTATAACGTTTGACTTAATCAAAGCGTTCGAAGTCAAATTACAGACTTTCAATCGTGATATTATTTCTAATAAATATTTTCCGAATACTAAAAGATTTTTTTCTGAAAGTGAATGTCACGAAAAGCCAAATGAAGAGTCATTAACGAAAGAGTTTTCAATGGTATTCAATCCGTGACTCAGGAATTTTCTGCAAGATTTACGCAGTTTAAAGAATTTGAAGAAACTTTAAAATTTATTTTATATCCTGATACAATACCATTTGACAAATTTAATTTAAAAGTCCTTTAGTGGTTAAATTTTAATGAATTAGAAATGGAATTAGTTGAATTTCAATCAAGTACCATATGGAACCAAAAATTTGTTGATTGAAGAAATGATTGGGCTGCAGCCCCATGGCTCCCCCCCCTGGGTGCGCCACTGAATAGAATGAAGGATGATTCGAGCTCTGCATGCTTAGGTACTGTTGAAATTAACTAAATATATCAACCAGATATTAAATTTTTATCATCTTGTGTACAGCAACAAAAATCACATTAAAAATAATTGTCTTTAACGTGAATATTGTTTCTAGCATATTGCTTTTTGTAAAACATTGATTAGTAAAAATTGTTTATAGAAGAATTGCTTTTATTTGTTCATTTAATTATACTTACGTATAGTTTCACCACGTTAACATGTCGAATGAAATTTTATTGTGACACGTTACCTATTTAAAAAAGAATTTTTATGACTTTGTGGCACGAACATCAAAAAAGGTTCGCCATCCCTGCCATAGGCCATTGAGAAGTTGAATAGCTGTTAATATTTTGTCACAAGATTTGTAACTTTATCGAAATATTGTCGTAACTTTCAAATCTCTCGAAAAATTTAAAAAAATGGTGATCAGTATATTACATACCTATACTTTTCCAAAGAAATATCGTCCCCGGTCAGTATAGAAGCTGTGGATTTTGAATACACATACGTCATACGTTCTTATTATACTTTCAAAATATCTTTCTTCACAGATTTGGATGTTAATTACTAAAATAAATAGATTTATATGAATTTGTCATATAATTCGTTTAATGAATAATATAAGAAACGTGGACACTATAGAGGCAACAAAAAGTCGATCGAATATATGTAAAATCTCGGTCAATATATTCTTTCAAAAAATACCTTTTCTCGAGGCCTTGGCTAGGACTCGACCCCACATATCTGTATCTCACCGAACAGAAAAAATTGAATCGGTGCACTCTTTAATCAAGAATTTTTCATAAACAAACCAAATATTCTTAATTTTAATGAACACAATTATCTTTCTAGGATCATCATTCATGAAACTATTTTTCCTTTTGAATCGGAGAAACCTTTAATTGATGGCCATTCATATTAAGAAATAGGAACATTTTCGCCACATTCCACTATATTCCCATAAAATGACAATTGTTTGGACAACACAGTATGTTTCTCAAAAAGGAAACACACGTGTTTGATTCCTTCCTGAAGTATGTGTTAGGAAGACGGGCAGCTTGAGTTTGGGATTAACTCCTTCAGCCAGATCAGAGGATACACTTGTATGTACAAGTGCATTAAGGATAGGCGAGGCGGAATATTTATGGAACATAGGAAGTGTGGGTAGGGTTCAGAGGATTGATACTGGCCCAGCATTCGCCTTATGAGTTTGCAAGCAGTGACTTACATTACCATGAGGAAACCTCTGAAAATAACTCATGGCAGACCAGTCGGTCCCATGGTTTATAGACCAGTCATTTAAGCTTAAATAAGGGAAGAATCTCGGAATTCGAGATACCCAGCTGTAAGTCTGTAAATACTTGTATATTGACACCCTTAAAGTTGTCTCAAAACCTACATATGGTAGGGTGTACGCAACTATTAAATTTCAAGGTCAAAGGTCACAAAAATCGATTTTTTGCGCTTTTTTGTAAATATCTCATTTCCTATGGGTTTTTTGCTATTTGTATTTATTATCAATAGTGTAGCATACAAAATTCTCTACAAATTTTGATTAAAAATTTTTTTATAAGGTGAACCGTTTTCGAGAAGGAGGGCGGAGACCGCGCGGTCACTTCAGGTCAACCGGTGCCTCCGGTCGAAAACGCGCCATATATAGTTGATAAACTATCTATAAATCAATAATTATAAATATTTGTCAATTTTTATTAACTATTATATTATATTTCATCATTTTCTTCTTACATTAAATCTATATCTATTTAATTCGTTTTCGAAAATTAAAAAATAATTAAGGGAAAAACTTAAATCATAATATAATTATATTCCCATTCACACTAATGACATTTTAAATAGAAAATAATTAAGTGCATCTTCTTAAAAATCTGTAAATTTTAAAATCCTTCTACTACATCAAGAATTATACGGGCCCTTATTATACACTACGGACCTTTCTATTTATAGCCAATAGGGACAGATGTTTAATTGTAGTGTATAGTTACGACAGTCTTCTCTTTATTTCAATTTGAATCGGGTAACTACGGACGTACAATTTCAAGAACTATGGCTGATTTGTGTTTTCTATGTAATAAGTCAGATTCGGGAGGTGAATCGTTTATTGAAGTAGTACGCGGTATGAAATCTCTACGAACTGCAAGTGTCGAACGAAACGACCGAAAAATTGATTATTTAAAATCATAGTTACTGATTTTAAATAATCAATTTTATATATATAGAAAACACAAATCAGCCACAGTTCTTGAAATTTTACGTCCATAGTTTCCCGATTCAAACTGAAATAAAGAGAAGACTGTCGTAACTATACACTACAATTGAACATCTGTCCCTATTGGCTATAAATAGAAAGGTCCGTAGTGTATAATAACGGCCCGTATAATTCTTGATGTAGTGGAAAGATTTTAAAATTTACAGATTTTAAAGAAGATGCACTTAATTATTTTCTATTTAAAATGTCATTAGTGTAAATGGGAATATAATTATATTATGATTTAAGTTTTTCTCTTAATTATTTTTTAATCTTCGGAAACGGTTATCAGTATTATTAAATAGATATAGATTTAATGTAAGAAGAAAATGATGAAATATAATATAATAGTTAATAAAAATTGACAAATATTTATAATTATTGATTTATAGATAGTTCATCAACTATATATGGCGCGTTTTCGACCGGAGGCACCGGTTGACCTGAACTGATGCTGTGACCGCGCGGTCTCCGTCCTCTATCCCGAAAACGGTTCACCTTATAAAAAAATTTTCAATCAAAATTTGTAGAGAATTTTGTATGTTACAATATTGATAATAAATAGAAATAGCAAAAAACCCATAGGAAATGAGATATTTACAAAAAAAGCGCAAAAAACCGATTTTTGTGACCTTTGACCTTGAAATTTAATAGTTGCGTACACCCTACCATATGTAGGTTTTGAGACAACTTTTAGGGTGTCAATATACAAGTATTTACAGACTTACAGCTGGGTATCTCGAATTCCCAGGTGAACTTACTATATTGACTGGATTATTAAACCCGAGACCTCCCAAATACTAGCCAGCGAACGCTAAGTGCTCGACTAACTAGCTTGGTCCCGAATCGGGAAAAATATGGCTCTTTATTCCAGCAAGCTTGCCGAAAATACTGAGGAAATTACTGAACGTATCTTCAGGCGTAATTTTAAAAGTCAACATCGTACAGAACTCGTGAATTCTGGGCCTGCCGTTCCTTAGAAAAATTATGGCTTTTACAAGGTGACAAAAATAATCACAATGCCAATACGCTCTATTGACAAGTTGTGCCCACAACGGAAATAGTTGTGTAGGCCCGCGAACATTTCGAACATATGGCACGAAAATATGCGTCAATATAAATTCCATTCCGCAACCTCCTCCGTACCATTAAAAGGTCCGCAACAATACTTTCGTGTCGTTGTTGGACATTCGAACTCGACTGTTCCGAACTTGAAATTATCCCAGATTTTTTATCAGATCTCGAACATCTGTTCGACGTCTATCTAGCATGTGGCTATGTTGCCTCATCTACGCGGCGTTCTGTTTATTGAATATCATGCAAATTCGGTTGTAATTTATGCGGAGGTGAATCGTGGCGCCAAACAAACGAGGTCTACCGACCTCTGTCTCATTTATCGATACCTATTAATTTAGATTTGTTTACGCCATAAATCGAGTCCGATTTTTTTCGAAGGCAAACATCAGCGCCTTCGCTCTCATTGTGTACGAATAAATTCAATCGATTTCAGTTCCGTTATTTGAGTAGGCGGAAATTTTTGACTAATATTTATTTTCTCCATTATTTCAGAGATTTAATTATCGATTTTTTCTTAATTTTTAGTAGTAGTTTCCCCGAATATAAAAAACTATTGCAGGGTATGGAAAGTCGACAGTCTAGTCCTGGAGTGATGGTTAGCAAATTTTACTCCTGGTTGACGACTTTCGAAATTTTTTTGATGTCTGCTATATATCAATGTATACATCAATGTATATATATATATATATATATATATATATATATATATATATATATATATATATATATATATATATATATATTATTTATGCAATTTGCGAAATTATAATATTTTTGCAAATTGCATAAAGTTCCGGACGGCGTACAAGGTTGCAAAATTGCAAATGCATCAGAATAGATGTTTTCTGAACTAGCAGCCAAGTTTCAAAACTTTTATAATTACTTTGAAACCATGTTGCCCGAAAAAATTACCACGAATTGAAAAATTTATAAATAAACATGTTCCGGTCAACGTGAAGGGTTGCAAATTTATAAAACTGTTCGGTATATTTTTCCGAAGTATCTATATCAAATTTGCAGAACTTTTGAAATTTTTAAGTCAGTTTATCGAAGAAAAACGATAATTTTGAATGAAAAAAATATTCCGTGTCCTTAAATTGGTTGCAAATTTGAAAAGTGATATGAAATAATATATTTAATACTACTTCAAGTTTCCAGAACTTTTGGAATTTTTTTCACAAGCATAAGGCAAAATTTAATATTATTGCAATTCAAACAATGTTCCGGTCTTCGGAAAAGGTTGCAAAATGAGATTTGTTCCTCTCTCTATATAGCATTCACAAGGTTCGCTGATATATATCAAGTGATATATATCATGATATATATCACGATATATATCATGATATTTTCACTTCAATAAATATCAAAATTCGTGATATATATATCAAAGACGGCAAAATTATCAATTTTTTGCGATAAATTGGCTACACTGCATCATTAAACGGCAACGACGTGGAATACCGGTTGCGGCCGTCGGGGATTTACATGCTCGATCTCGTGTGATTCCCCTGCAGGTGCCGCTTGCAGTTGAAATTTCGAGGTCGCCTTATAGAGCATTTGACTTCGGCGATTCATTAAAGCAAGTTAAGCGAAAAAATATAATCTAGTTGAAAATTTATGACATATTGTTTACATAATCAACATGCCTAGAGATAAACATCCCATATGGCAGCATTTTCATTGCCAATCAAAAGAAAAAAATACTGGTAAATGGGCAAAATGCAAAACCTGTGTGTGTTTGGAAATAATTTTAAAACGACACCTCCAATGACATGGTGGAAGTCCGTAAGTTTGATTGAGCCAGAAAAGTACTTTGACTGAGCCAAGCTCCAAGAAGGATTTCTGGATATGTGCAGCAAGCATTTGATAGCAGTTTCAGCCTCAGCAGGCCTTGAACGGATTTTTTCGACCTTTGGATTCGTTCATGGCAAACTAAGGAATAAGCTGGGGAATGAAAAAGCTGGCAAACTAACGTTTTTGTTTAGGCACTTTAACCAGAATACTAAAGAAAAAGCCGTGAATCTGGACTTTGCCTGGGAAACAGAGAGAAGAAAAGCATCTGGATCTGATGTATTGGATCTGCTGTTTTAGATACAGATTCTGAAGCAGAAGATGATGTGCCACTGGCTACATTATTACATTAATTAAAGTTCTTGTATTTTTACTTTTTATTTTCATACGAATTTAGTGTATTTAATTTTTTTTTTAAACGAGGACATTTGCGATGATTGAGGACTTGTTTTGATGATTTAAGCTTTATTTGTTCAAGTAATTAATTAAATAAAAATATAACCTAAAAACACGTTGTTTTTTTGCTTCATTAAAATGTATTTTGATATTATATGAAACATTTAATTTTCAATCTAAATGTGTTTTTATTTAAAAAGTTTGAAAATATCAAAAAAGGTTATTTATATCCATTTTCTTGATATATATCCGATATATATCCTTAATATCCGATATTTTGATATTTTCAATAAATATCATGATATTTACGAACCCTGAGCATCACTTGACCAAAGTTCAAAAACTTTTGGAATTATTGTTAAATTTTCGATTTTCAATGTCTAAAGTGACTGGCCTATAAAGTAGCGACCTCGAATTTTTCTTCGATCATAAATGAGGAACTTTCTAGATGGCATTGTATCATCGCTTGTCAGTAACACAATAGATGGAGAACCTCGAAAATAGTTATTTCCTATTTCGAAGTATTTTTATAGATCACCTAAGAATAGAAGATAGCAAATCGAAGTAATGTTTCATTTTCCCATAAAATCTCCAACAGAAATGGCTCAACAGAAGTTTTAACGTAATGGAATGTGAAACACCTTGGAACTTCCAATCAGGGAAGTGCGAAAATTATCGAATGCCCTCACGTCTAATGCCTCGAAGATATTCCGCGAAATTCATTAGAAAATCAGATCCAACCGAGAGAGCGCTCGTCGCGTATCTTGTGGAATAGGTCGGACGAGAATCCGACAGTTCCAGTTCTTCCACAATTTAGATTCAATTGGCATTAGCGGCGGCGTTTCAAGTTGAACTCTTAGTGCTGTGCTACGTGTACCGACTCTGAATTTCCATATTCATGTGACAATCTGGTCCGCAGTGTTCTTACATGCATTGTCGGAGACAATGCAGGGGCGGATCAGCATCCACAAGATCAGAATAGATCCTTAGCTTTATTTGGATGCATTTCAAATTGTAGACTGACCGAATCATTTTGACCAGTAGTAGAATCTCTTTTCTCGTGGAAATATGTTACAATATCAATGAAAATCGATTGAATAATCAATAAATTTCGGTAACAGCGATGATTCAAGAAATTTTTCAAAAACAGAAAAGAAGAAGTCAATTCGGTAAAAGTTTTTTCGAAAAACTATTTTGAATGAAGTCGGAATAATCAATACATCAATATTCCATAAAGTGAACAAGGAAAATTCTTCAATAATTAAAAAAATTATCAAACAACTTTCCAAGGAAGCTGGTTATACGTATTTAGCAACGCAAAATCTGCATTCACAATCGAACGGTGAATTATAGAAATTGTCAAGTCACCCCGACTCAAAATCTGCGTACAGCTGTTTCGATCTTATTAGATCTCATCAGTGCAGCTCATTTGACTCGGAGTGAATTAACAAATTTCTAATTGTTCTCCAACACAAATCGTGGTCAGTAACACTGGCTGGATAACAATCCAGAGCGCCATCCCACCAAGTATATCCAAAGGTTTTAAATCACTATGTAAGTGTGCCTTGGAATCATATACACCACTGTTGTAGAGTGTTCAGTCTAAGCGGTGAATTGTTGGTTCCCAATATCTTTGGTGGGAGGGCGCTCTGGATTGTTATCCCGACAGTGTTACTGATCACGATTTGTATTGGGGAACAATTAGAAATTTGTTAATTCACTCTGAATCAAATAAGCTGCACTGATGAGATCTAATAAGATCGAAACAGCTGTATGCAAACTTTTAGGTCGGGGTGACTTGATAATTTCTATAATTCACCGTTCGATTGTGAATGCAGATTTTGCTTCGTGGAATACGTATAACCAGCTTCCTTGGAAAGTTGTTTGATAATTTTTTAAATTATTGAAGAATTTTCCTTGTTCACTTTATGTAATGTATGAAATTGACCATGGTCGACTAGTATGTTTTTCATGATTTGATTGTAATACATCAATATCTGAAGCATAGTAACTAGTTTATTAGAGCAGATCTTTACAGACATTTTTTGGAGACAATTCTTGACTCAACTGATGAGTGAACCTAATAAAACACTTCAATAATATTCCTCTGAAAATAGTAAACGGGTGTCCCACAACACCTCTCTTCGTATTTTTCAAAGGATTCACACAAGTGTCACCTCTACAACTTCCTCGGACACTTGTGTCACCATAGAAGAACAAAACAATTATTGTCATTGAGTTCCTAATTTAATTGAGGATATTGTGGTGATTGTAATAAGTTTTGCATTGGTAGAACTTTCAGAAGTTTCCAAACTAGAATTTCAGAACACAAACGTAGCTTTGTTAATCAGAAGTCGAATTCACATTATGCAAACCATTTAATCCAAGAAAATCACACATTAAATTTTGATTTCAAAATATTAAATGCTGAAAGTAAGGGAATTAAACTCAATTTTTTAGAATCATTACAGATAAATGAATACAAGCATTCCGGTCTCCTATTGAATAGCCAAATCGATCATACTTCAAGCCCCCTTCTTAATATTTTCAAAATTACCGAACTACCTGACTAGCAGTTCAGAATTGGTTTTTCCTATTTTAATAATTATTTGTAACCATCTTTCTATTCACCCCTTCTACACAATTTGTCATCTCTTTATTTCTTGTTTTCGATATAACAGAGAAACATAGTTAGTTTGCCATTAGCATCTGAAGAAGGTGGCATTCCACCGAAACGTGCGTCATGCGTTATTTCTTTTAATAAATGTGTAAATTGTTATTATTAACCTTTGTTTTAATATGATGATATTGCTTCTAATGAGGATCAAAATACGATGTATCAGGATGACAAGGCGATTCAAAGAACCTTTCAGTAGCGACTTCGAGAAAAAAAAACTGCGGACCTGATGGCAGTTTTCGTTAATACCGTTGCCGTAACACCGTTTGCATAATTTCAGAATTATTAGCAAATGGAGGATACCCCGGCTCGTGGATATAAGAACGGTTTAGAATATTCGCTCTCGGTTACAATCTCGCATGAAATTACACTTGTTCCCAATGGCCACGAAGGAAATGAAAAACCATAACGGCCAATGAAGACGCCGTTTTACATGCGGAGTTCAAACGAGGAAAATTCCGGACTACATCTGCGTATATTGACTTGGGATATACGATTCGACTTGGCGCAGATTTCTTCGTTTTTCGCGATTGGAAATATAGTCGAATTGCTCCCGCATGCATTCGTATAGCAAAGAAGAACCATTTCAGAATATGAAATGAACTTTGTATGTGCGATTATAAGATGTACGTCGATAATGTTCTATATATTCATTCATTACTACCGATTTGACGATTTTAAGTATATTCAGTTATATACATTAATTCAATAGTATATTGTTTTATTAGGAGTAAAAGTGATACTTTTTGTGGCGAGACTAGATAAATGTTTCTCGTTAGGCCGACAATTTTAGTCGAGCCACAAAAAGTCTTTTCTCCGAATAAAACATACGATTTTTTCCGCAAACGGCGTTGAAACGATCTAATTAAGATAATATTTTCAAAAAGGATTAGATGTAAAAAAACGTAAAACTAGATTGCTTTGCTCACTGGTTCTGTAGGTGTCAAGGCAACACAAATTTTACAATTCGACAGAATAATTGTCAGAAACATTTAAAGTCGCATGTACGCATTATAGGACTGTGCGTTTTTGGTAAGTACTAGAGTATTAAGAAATGACTTGTATTAAAATATATAAAATATTTCTTACAGATTACATTATGTCGGATTCGGAATCCAACTATACGCCGCCCAACGTTCTTGATATTGACGTCAGAGTACAAAAAAGTGTACTTTTTTGTACGCTCACGGCCGGACGAAAAAGTAAAAACAAAAGGACGTCTGTGAAATCAAACTTCGACATTGAAAACTGAGGTTGAAAAAGTCGTCATTTTTTGACATTTGCGGAAAAAATATATTTTATTTCGTATAAATCCACAATACAGGTCCTGAAAAGAATTGAGGTTGAAAAGATTTGTGGTGGATGACGAGGTGCAGCTGACGCTGTCTAACACCACGTTATGTACAGTCTTGACGTTTCAGGTCATAGAAGACCTTTTTCCTTCCACAGCAAAGTTTGGAGGTGCCAAAATTTCGACTAAAATTACCCAAATTTTGAAAGTTTTGTTCTGCATCGTTAACAAATCCCGATGGTCTAAAGGGGGCCGGTCGGGTTAGGAATAGTTTATTGAACAAAGACACCTTGGATGCTTTTCATCCTTGAGGTATCCCACAATCGTTCATGCAGAATTTGATGAAAACTGATTCCTCTAAAAGTTCATTTAAAAATCGAAAGAGGGCAATGTAATCGACAATAAACATTTGTAAGCATGAAGTAGTTGGTTTTTAGGGTTTCGTACCTCGAAAGGAAAGAACGGAACCCTTATAGAATCAGTTTTTTGTCCGTCTATCTGTCAAGACCCTTTCTCTCAGGGACGCGTGGAGGTATCAAGCTGGAACTTCTAAGCCAACGTAATCAAAAGATACAGCCGTTCATGCCGCAAATTTTCGACACTCGCAAAGGATTCAAAACCTACAGGGTACTTCCCGTGAACTCAGAATCTTGAAATTTGGTACGAATCAACGTCTTATAGCACAGATAAAGTGCGAGAAATTGTTTTATAATGCACAAAAACACGAGATTTAATGCCGCGGCTGGTATTTCATACCAGCCAAGGCATTAAATCTGCTTTTGTGCCGTGTGAAGCATATAATTTTTTCTCGAAATTTGCTCCAATTTCACGAAAAATCGTCTTTTTTATACTTATTTTAATTACGTTTCATCAACGGTAACTGGCTTTTCGTTACTATGTTTACCGCTAATGTCATTTTTTCATTTAAAAGTCAATAACTTTTACTACCTAGGCAGTAAAAGTATCCCTTTTAAGCCTATTTAGTGTCATTAAAAAGCTACATTTAATGTAATTTGGAGAAAAAATTTTTTTTTGTACGAAACCCTCGGTGCGCGATTCCGACTCGCACTTGGCAGGTTTTTTTATCGTAAACTGTTTTATTTTGACATATATACAAAAAGTAGGATCTGAGGTATCGACAATGAGCTATTTTTCAAGATGACTAATTGTAAAAAAAGGCGTGAGCAGCAGAGATTTATCAGGTACTGATAGCGAAGCACGTCGAAATGTGATTAGACCGGGATAGTCTCCGCGAAATGCAGCGCGGTCGAGGAAAAGAAGTGCAACTCACAAAGGATTATATTTCAACATGAACTCAATCCAAGTACCAAACTTCAACCCTCTACCTCAATGTACAGAAGCTCTGGAGTTAAGCAAATTTTTTCGAAAATCACGAAAAAACAAGAAATATCTACTTCTAAAATCGTGATTCAGCAGGTCTGTTGTGTTGACTTTCTGTAAGCTGCAATCGTCTATTATTTTTGGGGAATATACAATTAAAAATTGGCAGGTCCATTCGTTTTGTCATTTTAAAATATAACTATCCTATACTACGTATAGATAGATTCCTGGTACCCTGGTACATCGAAAGAATCTTTGTTTCTTGAACTCGCACACAATGCACTCGCATCATACGTGCCTTCCTTCCGAGAACATAACGATAACCGATTCCAGAGAATGGAATAATAGCTCGTTAGGAATAAATTCACTTATCTCGTCGATTCCGCGCTGTTGCGCGCCCGAGCCGCACGAAGGTGGTGAGGTCATCGGGGAAAATGATCTTGGGCTGAAGGCCGCGCGGTCGGAACCCCTCTCGCACTCGTTACCGGCCTCATCTGCATGGCAAAAAATGCCAACGTTATCTACTCGGACGATGATGAATGGCTACCGACGAACAGGGGATAACGTAATGATTACGATGACCCGCATTTTTCAACGAAAGTAATCGGCAAATTGAGGTAATTAGTTTCGTAGGCGGAAATTGATCGGTGCGGTGCTTGACGCCACGCTGGTCCAACGACTGGATGTGTTCGAATATTAGCTTTGTGTTTTGGCAACGGCGTATAACCACATTCGATCAAAATCGAACTTCGAACAGCAAATAATCGAACTACAAGATACGGGAATTATTCCCTTGATATTCTAATGAATTACTGACATAATTCTCTTGTTAATGTATAAACTAAATTAAATATAAAATTGGGAGAACCGAAATATATCTTCGATAAAAAATTTTTAAGTCGAAAAGAAATATATATTTCCAAAGCGTTTGGGTAGCTAATACAGGACTCAAATATAACCTCACTTCGAAATACTTTTCTGGTTTTGAGTTTGTGTAAAATTGTTTTTTGTGGAACGTGCTGTCGGGTAGCTGGTAAAGCGCATTCGCCATTTTCTATTCAAAATGTTGCATTGCCGTCTTTATATATATATATACATATATATATATGAAAAACTTGGTTCTCGGGATGAACCGCGTAAAAGATTTGAAAAATCTCGACGTTTCGGCTCCTTTTGCGAAGCCATCTTCAGGAGAATTAGAAGGGAAAATAATTCAGATATCAATAGTCAATAACTACGTCAATAGAGTACCCGCCCCCCTTCCCTATAAATACGGCCACGCGGCGATCGGCCCGTCAGTTGACTCTGAAGAGTAGGCAGGTTGAGACTTCAGAGTTGACAGGAAGCAGTACGGTTAGTGGAGTAGGCAGTTTGAGACCACGCAATCGTATTATTTCCGATTCCTCCTAATTCGATTCGTGGAGTAGGCAGATTGAGGCCACGTATCTGAATTATTTTCCCTTCTAATTCTCCTGAAGATGGCTTCGCAAAAGGAGCCGAAACGTCGAGATTTTTCAAATCTTTTACGCGGTTCATCCCGAGAACCAAGTTTTTCAAATACTTTCGACCGCGGAAATCTTTCTGAACATATATATATATATAATTTGCCAATTGTTTCTGATTCTGTTTTCTTTTCAATATTCGCAGACCTGACTACTGATATTATAAATAATAGGACTTATTTGGCAACTGAAAATGGCCACAGTCGAAAAAAGATACCTAGAACATAGTTATCCATTTTTTCGACTATTAAATTTTTGTTGCAGTTCTTAAATATCAAGTAGTAAGTTTGCTCTTTCGAAAGTTTTAAAGAAATCACGAATTTGGTAAAATTATCAATACAATTCATTTTTTAACATCAATAGCATCGCTAATAAAAAAATGAATGACTATATGCATAGATATATATATATATATATATATATATATATATATATATGTATATATATATATATATATATATATATATATATATATATATATATATATATATGTATATATACATATATACTATATATATATATATATAATATATATTATATATATATATATATATATATACATATATATATATATATATATATATATATATATGTATATATATACATATATATATATATATATATATATATATATATATATATATATAATATATATATATATATATATATATATATATATATATATATATATATATATGTATATATATATATATATATATATATATATATATATATATATATATATTTATACTACATATATGAATATGTGAACTTCCGGATATTGAACTGTAAAAACGGCACTTGACAGGTCAGTGTGTCAATCAGAAATAAAAATATAATAATACTTCACCCCATGTTTTGGACATCAAGAGCAGATCTTTCAACTCACCTGAAAGAAAATAAATACATTAGATTTATTAAAAATTTAATAAATGAACTTGATCTAATACTGTATGATTATATTTTTCATACAATTTTCAACCAATCAGAACGATCAATTTAGTTATAGGCCAAGCTACAGAGATTTAGAGTGAGCATTTTGTGCAAAAAGTGTTAGAAGAAAACCAGCTCCGCCATTGTTTGTCAAATAGTTCCACATGATAATATAGTGATATGTTTTTCACTTGTCTTTATTATTTATATCTTTGTTATTAACAATTTTATGCAAAAAATCGAATCTATCAGAGTAATCGTGATGGTTCAAAACGTTCATCTTGGTTTTACATGAAAACGCTGAGAAATATGTTAAAAATTAAGCTGAAGATGACGAAAAAGGGCCGAGCGCGTGAGAATAGTTGAAGAGTGGGGGTAGAGCAGCAGGCAAGGATAAGCACGACATTAGAAAGCGTCGGCATTTTGAACATGACGGTTATTCCTCGGCCGTTTTTCGTCATGTTCAGCTTCATTTTTAACATATTTCTCAGCGTTTTCATGAAAAACCAAGATGAACGTTTTGAACTATGAGAATTCTACTTTCAAAATCTTTTTTGAAAATTGAAATCAGACCATACCTGTCGCATTCAGGTCTGCTGGAAAATTGCATAGTAAAATATTCAAATGGCCACAGATCGAAAACTATGCATCGGACAGTTCCTGCTCTTCGCACAAATACTGGCCGGAGGATCTACGCTTCACCTCAAAAAATAACCGAGTTATTAACTTTTGAAAAATCTGCATTTTGGCCGGTTTTTTCCAATTTGCCCTTAGACTAAGGGTCTGATGGAGCGTCCGACCTCTCATTTTTTTGTCTTTTCATTTTCTACAATAAGTCTATTGACACCATCAAGATTACTCTGATAGTTTCAATTTTATAAGCAAAAAACTTAAAAAAATGCGATTTTCTCATAAAATTGTTAATAACAAAGATATAAATAATAAAGTCGAGTGAAAAACATATCACTATATCATGTGGAACTATTTTACCAACAATGGCGGAGCTGGTTTTCTTCAAACACTTTTTACATGAAAAAATCTCTGTAGCTTGGCCTATTATGTAACTTTGTATAGTTTCGAAAATACCTGATTTATACATAGAATAGCTCTACCAATCGAAAACTAACAGGACCGTCAAATTTTGACGTTTATCAATAACTGTTCAAGATTCAAGAATGAGTCGATTCGGAGATTTTTACTTAATTTACTCAATAAATAATCGTATCAAATACAATGCGAAATAAATACGGCTATACATCTCAAACTTCCTGCATAATTAGAAACCGTGTCATATTGACAGAATAATACTCCCGCTTCGCAGTTGGATTATTTAGGCTCTTTGTAATTATGCAACAAGTTATCGATGTATGACCTGATTATTTTGAAGTACTTATAGTATTACTACTGATTATATTAAATTTTTCATCTACTACTGTTCAATATGCCGAATACTAAGCCGAAATACAGGAGCGATGTGAAGCACGAGTAAACAATAGTTTGTCTCAGCATCAAATGGATAACCTCCGTATATTTAAAATGTTGAATTTCTCATCGCGTTCGTTAGAAATAAATTATTGGTGTTGAATGAAACCCATCTATAAATTTTTTGTTAGGTTGCCAGCAACTCAGTCTCGAAGAAATGCATAAATTTTCCCATTTTTTGCTACCCATTAATGAAATATGAAACAAAAAATTGACCAGTATTTTAAGGGATACGTGTGAACCAATTTATAAGCTTTTTTCATCAAGAAGCAACCACGGATGTGAAGCATTTCGAGTTAGATTAAATTGACCGGGCGTTGTTAAAAAATCGAAAAGAATTCGGAATAAATCACCAAGGAAACGACAAAGGAAAGAATTCGTCGAGGACAATTTTGATGAGAAAAAAACAACAAAAAAGTTGAACGGTTGAAGCCTCGTTATAATGGGATTCTTCTTTCTTAGAACATTTAGCGAAATGTTTCGCTCCATTAGATATTTGAGTAGAGGAGAAATGAAACACAAACGAAGGTTCCGTTTGTCCCTGTGAACATTGTTGATATTCCTTAGAATAACCAACCATTCCAATTTAAAAACCGCTGCAAATTTAATCTTTACTTCCACATAACTGTTACTGTCAGTATTTCACTTTTTCAGACCCCCACTTTTCAAATCCCACCACTATTTTGTATTTAAATATCATATCGATCGTAAAATCGGAATCGTATACCAGAAAACCCAGAAAACGATATATTACTCGTTTTTTTAACGAAAATATACATTTATTTTTCACTTGTATATGATACGTTTATTTCACCTTAGATACGGTTGCCGTAAACACATTCATTATGCCCTAGGGCGTAATGAGCGGACGTTATGGATCATAACGCCCGCTAATTGTAGGAGGAGAAATGAAGCAACTTTCATTGATTAAATACTTCATAATCCTTGTCGTATACGATTCTGGATTGCTCCGGCAATGAATTATTCGCAGCTTTGGCTGCATTTTCTATGATATTCTTGGGTGAATTCATTTTCATTTCCATTATTTCTATAAGACTACACAAAGAAAGCAGCAATGACATTCACTAATGTGATGACAAAAATATTCACAAACGTCAAAATATCAACAAATGACATGCCTACTATGAGAAGGAAAATGGAAAGTACATTCGGCCCGAGAGCCTTTGGCCCGAGGGATGAATGTTTTTTTTTCACGAAAAAATTATTTTATTATAATGAAAAAGCGATTTTAAAATCAGTGAGCAATACACTGATTTTAAAATCGCTTTTTCATTATAAAAAAATAATTTCTTCGTGAAAGAAAACCTTCATCCCTCAGGCCAAAGGCCCTCGGGCCGAATGTTTCCCTCCGGGCGTAAGGATCCATATAACGCACTTGTTATATAAATAACTATTTTATGCTAATTGACACCCAATTTCACCCCTTCCCCTGAACCAATTTGGCTCAAAAACTACATTCTCTTGTGGATACATACTTATGTAACTAATTAAGTTAATAGCTCAATTAATTCAAAAGTTATCGAGGAAACTAACAGACTGACCGACAATTTTTTTTGCTCGAATTAGTTTCTCTCCACGTTTAGCGACTTTTTAGGCCGATTTAGCTAAAAAAAAAACCGTTACTATACTGGAACTTACACATTTAATAACGCACAAAACTCTACAACGCTAAATTTGTTTATGAAACAATTCTCCTAGTTTTTTAGTTTTTTGTTAAATTAAAATTAAACACCAACATTGAAATCAAAATGTAGATAATTGTTACAAGGATACTGTAATTGCTTCGTTGCTATTTGCTAAAGGTACGTAACGATATTGGTTTCAGTTAGTCAGGTCTAGTAAATCTTCATCACTTTATCTACTCTAAACCTATTATGCATTACCATAATAGATATCCCCTGTCAAAAGCTTCACAATCCAATGACGAATGGCCAATATAAATCTCGCGTATTCTATCAGATTTATTAGTTTCCGACATTACACAGTTATCCCGGGAATAATTCAATTACGCGATCATACTTTGGACATTCGTTATTAGCTTCCCAACGATTCTTAACAATTTGTGCGGTTCAGGGCAGGACATCCTTAAAATTTAGAAATGGGAGGAAATAATTTCGAAAGCTTGAATTTTATTTAGTCATTCCATCCCTATTAACTTCAGAATGACGAAGAATGATTGAAAAGTACTGGTAGAATTGAGACAATGGTCTTTCTAAATTCAGAAGTGGGTCTACCAGAGGACGTGCTGGCATCGGTTTAGATCCAGCATGAGCCGTTATTTGTTGAAATCATCTCGGGGCGCTTGGAACGCATTGTAAGCTTTCGCTTTTCCAGATAGTTAAATGAAATGAAATCAGTAATAAAAATAATTCTTATCCAAGAAAATAAGTAAAGAAATGTGAATGTGCACTGGAGGCACCTTACTTGATATTCAAAAAAAGTTCACAGAATCATGCTTTTCCCATTCACACACCATAAATCAGAAAAGTACGAAGGCAGAGAGAAGCTTTTACATGTTGCTGCAAAGATTTTTCTTTGTGAAAATTATATACAAGACTAAACTCCGGTTCGCCGTTTTCGACCTTCTCGGGGTGGCGTGTCTTTTTACGTGGGTCCGGAGTCCACATTTTGTCCTAATTGCAGAATATCCCGAAAACAGGGCCCCATAAGAACGCCGAAATAACGAAGAAGAGCGAAGGTGGTGTCTTGTTTCGATTCTCAAAGCGGATCGCTAGAATTAAGCTTTCAAAGTTTCGATGATAAACTGAGAAATTATGCGATTTCAGTAGCACGATTGGATGGCAAACCTCTCGCGCGTAACATGAAGAAGGTTTGTAGGGGGATGTATATTTTTACGAATCTATTATGGGCAATTGTGCCGAACTAAAGTAAAATATGTCTGATGTAACTGAAATTATAGTAATCTATCAAATTTAAAACTAGCTATCATAACGCACAATAAAAAGAATTAATTACTAGGTAAATACTATGTCTGAAGTAGGTACCTAGTTTTTATTAATAATAATTTTGATAATAAGTATTAAAATTAATTGAGAATTCATCAACTCTCTTGTACTATTGACATTATTCACAATATTGAACACTTTTCTTAAAATTTTGAATTTCTAAATGAAAAACAAAAAATTGATTTCAACATTTCAACCAAAAATACCATAATGACTGAACTCTACAATATCACTGAAACGAATTTACAGCTTTCGACTGATAATGATGCAGTCATTCCAAAGTAACTGATAAAATAAGTATTCCTATGCACTTATTCTTCATATTGGAAATTTCCATAGTCAAAATTTTATTATTGATAAGGTAGACAAATATTGAACGCTGTAAGTCACTACAGAATAGTGTTGTTTAGTAAATATGATAGTTTGGGAGATAAATAAATGAGGATTAATATACGGAATTCCTCTGCGGGAACGTTATACATACTCTACAATCTACATAGTAATACGGTCTATCAAGAAAATTAGATTTTGTTCTTTGCCGAAAATTGGCCAAGGATGTTATAGATTTCAATTCATCTGGAAGGTGACTGTAAATTTTCTTAGCATTGTAAATGATGGACTTTTTTTGTTAATTCAGAGAAAGGAATAGGGAGGTGAACATGATGTCCTGAAGATCTGGTGGAATACCCGTGCTGTGATACCAAGGCTACGGCATGAAAATACTTATGAATCAAGCACACAGATTCAAGGAAATATAAAGAAGGAAGCCTTAAAATTCCATTTTTCTTGAAGTAAGGTTTGCAATGAGCACTATTTTTCAGTACAAACATGTAACGAATTGCTCTCTTCTGCAATTTAAGAATGGTGTCAAGTTGTGAAGAATTACATGAACCCCACAAGGAAACACCATAACGAAGATGAGATTCGAACAATGCATAACAGGCAATTCTTGTAGATGCTGAATCTAATTCACTTGAGATGGATTTAATGGCGAAACAGGCAGATGATAATTTTTTAGCTAAGACATGCACATGCTGTGAAAATTTGGAATTATTGTCGATAAAGAGGCCTAAAAATATGACAGAATTAATGGCATGGCTTTGCAGGAGTAGATCCTGGGAGTTATTTCTATAAAACAAGGCGACGGTTTTATGTACACTAAATTCTACATTGAAGCAAAATAAGTTTGTATCAGACAAGGACTTGATCAATTCTTACCGTTTTTGTTCCAAAAAATTAAGCTAACCTTAACTAATCTAACCTAACCTATTTTAACCTACCTTCCTAGTTCAAGAAAATATCGAATTCGTGAAATAGATAAATACTATTTTGAAAAAGACGATATGTTTCAAAAATCAAAATCAAATTTATCTAACGCATGAATTCTATACTTGTAGAACTCGGAGGTTAGGTTAGTGAGGTAAGAATAGGTTAGGTTAGCTTAATTTTGTTGAAGAAAAGTTTGCATTATACTTTTGCAGTCTAAAATAAGCAAAAATTCGAACTTTCATCAAATTCGTTCAACTCTGGAAGTAACTCCATAATTACCCAAATTACCTCTGTACAACTCCTCGATCAGAAGCTCCATTATCCAACGACAAACGCCCTATATCAATCACGAGCACTGAACCTGATCGTCCGGCTATTAGAACTATTCCGTCCACTGCTTTCACAGAGCAAATATTTCAAATACCGATACGAGTGAGTCCTCAGCGATTCTCGACGAGTGAAGGAACGCAAATTTGACCGAATCGTCAAAAAAATTAGGGGGCACGGCGCGGAGAATCGGTACGACGCAACGGCGAAGCTGACGCTGCTGGATTAGAGCGCGACTTCGTAGGACGCTGGCTGCTTCTTGCAACGCGAACTTTTTACTAACGTAAACACGACCAAATGTTTTCGACCGTTAATTGTCGAATTTTTCAACATTAGAATAGTTACAGTTAATGGCCCCTCGCGTTGCTAATTTAAAGGACCACACGGACAGGAGATTAGGCTCTGACTATGTTTACATGAGCGAGTTGATACGATATGTTTGATCTTGAAGATCCAGTGCGAATTTTTGGATGAAAACAGTCATCGCACGAAACTGCAAACATTTTGTGAATTGAAGCTAGGCCAAAAATTGAGAGAACGCTATATCAAGGTTAACTGTACACGAATATGCGTACTTATATATGATATATTAAAACAATGGTTAATAATAACAATTTTCTCGGTTATATCGAAAACAAGAAATAAAGAGATGACAAATTGTGTAGAAGGGGTAAATAGAAAGATGGTTACAAATAATTATTAGAATAGGAAAAACCCATTCTAAACTGCTAGTCAGGAAGTTCGGTAATTTTGAAAAGATTGAGAAGGGGGCTTGAAGTATGATCGATTTGGCTATTCAATAGGAGACCGGAATGCTTGTATTTATTTATCTGTAATGATTCAAAAAAGTTCAATTCCCTTAGTTTCGGCATTTAATATTTTAAAATCAAAATTGAATGTGTGATTTTCTTGGATTAAATGGTTTGCATAATCTGAATCAGACTTCTGATTAACAAAGCTACGTTTGTGTTCTGAAATTATTCTAGTTTGAAAACTTCTGAAAGTTCTATCGATGTAAAACTTATCACAATCGCCACAATTAATTTTATAAACTCCTGATTTATCACCTTTATGAACTTTGGATTTATTATTAATCATGTGTGAATTGTTATTACTAACCATTGTTTTAATATGTTTATTAATTTACACCATGTATCGGCACAATCAATCCAAAAAATAAGTATTGATATGAGTTTTGAAACGCGAATCTTTCAAGAGTGGGCGGTATGTTCAGTTTCAAAGACGGATAAATTCAATACGTGAATTAGAAACTATGTAATATTTCTTCTTTCAAATATTGAAATAACCGTAAAATTTTATATTGTTCTATTGAATTGTGAATAAGCATTGCTATCTTGAAAAGATGATTGTTTTAAATAGTTTTCATTTGTCCTCGAAGTTATATACAGCGTACCTAATCACGGATGAGGTGACCAAGAGGAAAAGCTTTTTTATTCTCAATTTTAAGGAAAAAAGCTACTCAAGCTTTTCAAAACCTGCTTTCTTATATTCAACCCTATGAATATTTGCATTAAGTTCGGAAATGTAATATTAATCTAGTGAGTGACTTTTGTGATATTCCTAGGTAACTGTCAACTTCGATAAATAATATTCAAATTGTCATTCTTTTTCAACAATGCTTACACTTAGACAAATTATATATCTTGTAAAGTATTGGAGCTCTTTCGTACGAGTACGCAATTAATTTATTCAATGAAAAATACCCGAACCCCCCCATCCCAACATAGTGCAAACATTCAAAGGGTTTTACATGAAATTGAATAAAAAATGAAACAGGTTTTGAAAACCCTGAATTCTATTTCATTTCATGGAATTTTCGAACTAACAAAACTTTTCATCAAGAATAAAATTTTTCGATAAACCTGAAAAAAAAGTTTTTCCTCTTGGGCACCTGATCCTTGGACACGCTATATAAATCCTAGTAAAAACAATTCTGATTTTTTCATTTAAGTACTCTCTAACACTGTTTTTTCACTGTGCCTGCTACTCAATAATGAATATGAAGCGAAAGGAACTTCATTCTAATCTGGTGTCCTAACCTGGTGTCCTATGACACCTCTCGTCTTTTTTTATTGTTACAAAATGTAATTTTTGTTTGCGATTATTTTCTTTGTTCTTAGCTCTGGCAGAGCCATGTCTACAAGTCGCGATGGAGTAACATTAATTGCCACCTTGTGAATGTGACAACACTCAGAACCAGTAACTATTAGTTGTTATTCAACACGTTGACTGCCAACTACGAGAAGACCCGTTGTTTGTCGCATTGCCTAGGACGCTACGTTTCTCGTAATTTGTTTACTTGGCATATTTGTGCAGCTACAACAAAATTCCTGGTACATCAGTGTTGTAAATATGAGTAGAAACCCGCAGGAGAAAAACAAATAATTGTATCACATAAACAGAAAATATATAATAGATGAAAATTATAACATATAACGAGACATAAAGTTTTTCAATCCAAAGTAAAAAAAAATTTATTTAAATTTCGGTCCATTATGGGGTAGATTGAGTTGAAAATGAAAATTTTTGTCTATCATACAGATATTACGTTTCCAGGAAATTCTGCTAGGATTATCAGAGATAATACCCTTTGAAGAATATACATTAAAGACCATCAAGAAGGCTATCAAAATGGGATTTTCGACTTGACAATTAAAAAGTTCTTGGAATGCATTATGGTTTGAAAATATCAAATATACAGGAATAAATCAAGTCAATCTAGTCGTTCAGCAAGATATTATCGTTTGTATTACTATTGAGTTTGAAAATTTCCAATGATTCTGAATAATTCAATTTGGCTGCTTTCGTCAATTTGTCCATGACTTGGAAATTATCTATTTATGGAGAGTGATGATTCTCGCGGTTACAACTTCAAAATGCTGAGTGTGTTTTATTTTTCGAATAGATTGTTGGTTGTTTTAAACGATCGTCGTGTCCGACTTCTATACACTCCTTTACATAAAAGACTAATTAACGTGGAGTTTCCTGAATTTTTAAATTTGAAGGTGACATCTATGACATAATATATCAAAGTTTTCTTTTATGTTTGAATGCAATTTCGTTATTATATTTAATTATGACATTAACAACTCTTTTTGTTAGTGGACCGAAATAAGTTAAAGATATGAATTTAACAGATTTAATACACATTACAATAAACTTAAAATTTATTACCCTTTTCTGCTGAAAATATTCTTTAGGAAAAAAATCATGATTAATATAATATAGTCCAAGATCCCAGAGCCGTCAGACGTTACTTATTTTCTCAGCAATAATATTTGTGGGATGAAGTAGTGATCGTATGTACTTTCAGTGTATGGATACCTGCTAGCTTGTGCCGACGGCTAATTTCCAGGTATCAGGTGCGAAAGATGGAAAAAACTCAACTCTCCTTTCTTATTTTCTCAGTTTTGATTTTTATATATGATACTCAGGGAACTTTTTCAATACCTTCTGCAAGCAGCCAGACCGATCGTATGGGCCAAACATCCCGCCAGACACAAATTAAGTGTCCATATGAGTAGGTATGACAGTATGAGCGAAATGTCATGACAGTAAGTATAGAAGGGCGATCGATGCGCATAGATAATCACTAGCTCACATAAATGAGCAAATAACATTTCGCTGAAATCCAAGAAAGAATCAATAAGGGTAGAACAGTAACCAGAACACTAAACTCTCTTCTATGGAATAAAAAAATTAAAAGAGACACAAAGAAGCGCATTTATAGCAGCTTAGTCCAAAGTGTAACCCTCTATGGTTCGGAACTGTGGGATGTTACAAAAGCCAACAAAAGTAAACTTATGGCAACTGAAATGGATTTCCTAAGAAGAAGTTGCGGACGATCGAAACTCGAACGAGTCAGGAATGACGACATCCGAATGCAGATGCAAATGGAAAGAAATATACACGAAGACATAGAAAAGAGACAGCTAACTTGGTTTGGGCATGTAAAGCGAATGAACGCTGACAGGTGGCCCAGAAAGGTACTAGAATGGACGCCACCGGAAAGGAGAAAGAGGGGACGGCCAAGAAGGAGCTGGCGGGATGACATAAATCAAGCTATGACCACCAGAAACTTAGAGGAAGATGAGGTTTTTGACAGAAAAGGATGGAAATTGGGGACGGAGAAGCGGCAACAGCTGTAGAAATCCGTTATATATATATATATATATATATATATATATATATATATATATATATATATATATATATATATATATATATATATATAACATTTCGCTCATACTGTCATACTCATAGGGACACTTACTTTGTGTCTGGCGGGATGTTTGGCCCATAAGATCGGCCTGGCTGCTTGCATAAGGTATTGAAATAGTTCCCTGAGTATCATATATACAAATCAAGACTGATAAAATAAGAAAAGTGAATTGAGCACATAATACTTGGAAATTGGCCGCCGGTACAAAGTACAGGTATCCATACACTGGAAGTACATACGAGCACTACTTCATCCCATATCCCATACATATAATTGCTGAGAAGATAAGTAACGTCTGGCGGCTATGGGATCTTGCTCTATTTCTTCATCAAAATCGCATTATTTTTAGAAATTTCTTTTTAAGATATTTATAATAATCACTCGAAGATTGTTCATTAAGAAGAAGGAATCTTGGTTATATTTTTTATATTTTTATATTAGATAAAGAACAATAATTATGAGAGTTCTTGTCATAAAAACGACAAAATAATAAATAGTAATAGGAATATTTTTCTTAAAATAAATCAAATTGTTACTACTTTCTGGAAAATATTTCCTAGTATAAACCATGAATAATCTCATCTGAAACTGGGATTATATCCGTAAGTGCGTACTCTACTTTAGGAAATTGAGATGCGTCGAATTTATAAAGATGTTCATACTCATTGTTGTATTCAATTCAGCAAGATTAGTACCCATATGTGGCCTTCGCCTTATGACGGATGAATTTGAAACGGAATACGTTCTGGATCGGTTAATCCCTGACATATTGATATGAATAATAAAAATAACGCTGATCACACTCTTCCCGATTCGCAGTTCTGGTATCGCCAAAGCATAAAATGGCGAACTTTCGATCCCATTAAGCCAAATGATAACCCAGATCAAGGCGGCGAATAATCCACACGCACAAGAACAAAGATCATAGTTTTTTTTATACCAAAACATGCCAGTTCTTTTGATGAAATGCCGCTTGTAGATTATTCGGAATTCGTATGCAACATAATTATATTTTCATGAAGTGAGAACAGGGAATATGATTGATGTTCCGCAAACTAATGATTATAATTTGACCGTGTTTGTTTTTAGATATGTCCAAAAGATATGATGAATAAAAAATTGGAACAGAATAATATATTCACCTGCTCCGGTGTTATGTAGAATCAAAAATTTCACTAGTCATGCATGACAGAGTATAATTAATTCGGTGTTGCCAAATGGTACCAGATTTTCCTTGAAATACTGCTATCAAAATTTTATGTTTTATTTATCAATTTCCTTGCAGATTTTGCTCATACATATCGTATTAAGCTAACTAGTAAATCCTACAATACAAACATAATCATAACTTTATATAGAAATAAAAAACTAACTTTTCACAGGTTGAAATAAAAATCTATTGAGTAAACGTGTTTCGTCATAACATTGAATTAATCTCGTACTAAATTATGGTATTCCAAAACAATCTATTTATACGAAAAATTGAACATAACAGAGAGGTTCCTAGAGAAACTAAATAACAATAAGCAATTCATTCAATTATTAGTAGGTACCTACATTGAACAGATTAAGTAGAGGAGAAGGGTTTACTTCAATCTGGTCGTTAACTAGGTTTCCGGAACTTTTAAATTCATTGATGTTTGTGATTTTGTGGAGACTATTTTCTGACTGTAATATTTTATAATTGTGATTAAAGGTATGGTTTTCTTGAATAATATGGCAAGCATAATAAGAGTCAGTTTTCTGCTTAATATATATATATATATATATATATATATATATATATATATATATATATATATATATATATATTATAAAAGGTTATATTGGGCACTCGGCAAAAGGAGGCTAGATTTAAATCAAACAACCATTGGTCATGAACATCTATATTTCGGTCCTTAGTTTGGGACCTTCATCAGGATGCTGGAAGTCAGAGAACTCAAATAGTAACACAACAAATCAACCAAAATTGTAAAAAGTGGAAAAGCCACACAAAACTACACTTATAAAATTACTTACATGTGACGAGTTGTGAAAATAGAACGGCGAACACGAATGACCCGAAGGGAGCATTCAAAAATTTATTCAAACACAAACAAAAGCATAATGATGACAATTATAAAAGGAGATATTAAATCTCTGGAACATGATAATCAACTAAAATTAACGTCAAAAAATACCGGCTTCAACATGGCCAAGTCAGGTTATGCAGTAGTTGACAATTAATGAAAGTGGACGGTCTTGACAGACCGACCACAGAAAAGCGAGAAAGAATAAAGTCAGTGGTGACAACAAAATGAAAAATAACTAAAAATCAAAACATAATAAAATTGTACTTATATTGAGCTGAAATTTAGATTGGCAGAGCCCTTATTAATGGAAAGAAGGTAACTGTAAATATTGCTGAGACTTTTAATGTCAGATCTCTTGTTAACGGCAAACAAGAGATCTGACATTAAAAGTATATATATATAAAAAAATAATTAACAAGAGATCTGACATTAAAAGTCTCAGCAATATTTACAGTTACCTTCTTTCCATTAATAAGGGCTCTGCCGTTAATTTTAGTTGATTATCATGTTCCAGAGATTTAATATCTCCTTTTATAATTGTCATCATTATGCTTTTGTTTGTGTTTGAATAAATTTTTGAATGCTCCCTTCGGGTCATTCGTGTTCGCCGTTCTATTTTCACAACTCGTCACATTTAAGTAATTTTATAAGTGTAGTTTTGTGTGGCTTTTCCACTTTTTACAATTTTGGTTGATTTGTTGTGTTACTATTTGAGTTCTCTGACTTCCAGCATCCTGATGAAGGTCCCAAACTAAGGACCGAAATATAGATGTTCATGACCAATGGTTGTTTGATTTAAATCTAGCCTCCTTTTGCCGAGTGCCCAATATAACCTTTTATAAGTTAGAAGTTACGGCAATACTCCTTGTATTAATTATATATATATATATATATATATATATATATATATATATATATATATATATATATATATATATATATATATATATATAATTATTTCTTTATAAAGTTATGAATATGAACTTTCACCAAGTAAATGCCAATTCAATTCAATAAACATAATCGAATGAATTCGTCATAAGCAGGATTTGAAAGACGATTGGACAGTAAAATTGTTACACAAATTGTTGACATAAAAAATTAGTTTGTAACGAATAGAAAACTAAAAGCTTATATTTGTGTGAATTAAAATGAAATACGTTTCATTTCAACCCTATGGAATAATAAAATTATCATACAGATCTGTACAATTTGCTTAAAAAGAAGGTGGCTGAAACAGGCTGACTGAGACAAATCACCATCGGACTAATTATAATTACCTAAGCTTTGACTCGAAAAAAGGAAGTGTTACTTTTTAAAATAAGTATATTTCTAGTAGATATTAGCCAGGTTAATTGCCATATTGACTAAGGTAAATAACTGAATAACGGTGAATTGAAACGTCTTGGCTAGTCTAGAATATATTAATATTTCTGTAATATAGGAGAATGAATAGGCGAGTCACATCATATATCATTACTTGCAAAACAAAATATAATAAATTAGCTAACTTGATTGATTGGGCCGATACTTGATAAAAATCCATTATAATATTGTAAATAAAACTTCATAGTTTTCGATTTTCACTATATTTTGTGTTTTTCCCATGTCATTAACAGTTTGTACATTCTACCTGCTAAGAAATTACGTTGATGTTTTTCCCCATTCTTATTGTATATTCCCTTCCTTCATCTTTCACTATTCTTGTTGTAAATGTTAGTATATACTACACACCATGTGGGTGGAGTATCAGTTAAAGATGGTTCAAAAAAACTTATGTACAAACTTCTTACAAATGAAGTAGGCGTGAAATATTCCTGAGAAGGAGCGAAAGGAAAAGCTCCATTCAAACACCTCAATTTGGCTAAAGTTATAATAAGTAAGATCATTTTTCTAAATTTGCTAAAACTACTAAGATATTATTAAACAAAATAACATGAATATCCAACTTTCGCTAATAGGTTGACTTTTTTTTTGTAGGAAGTGTGAAACTGATGTTCCCTATGAGCACGGAGCTTGAGATAATTGCTATAAAACTTTGGCTGGTGAGAGCCAAAGATATGATGGAGAAGGCATCAAAGGAACCTGCTGAAGATAATGGCAGTGGCAATAATAATGATGAAATTTAAATTATTTTTTTTTCTGAAGTTCATTTTGTTTTTAGTTATGAATATTTTTTTTATATGTTGTTTTAAATAAATAAGAATATTATCCTTGATATTCTTTATATATGTTTTAAATAAATAAGAATAATATTCTTATTAGAGTTTATTTTGTTTCAAGTTTTGTATGTTTTATTTGGGTGCTTTAATTAAATAATATTATTCTTAATATTATTAATTAATTAATTAATATACTAATTACAATAAAATGGTGGAGGCTACAATCTGAGAGCAGATTTGAGGAATATACCTGGTATATGTAATGCAATAAACCTGGACATTTTTAGAATAGGTATAAAGGGAATATTCACGAACAGTTATTCCTTCGGGGATATTCCTGTTATATAACATGCATATGTGAGGATATTCCGAATATCCCTAAAACATTCGACACACATACACTGTGGTACATATGGACATATTAGGTACATGCTAGGTACTTGATGTGACATACAAAAATTACAACCCTAGCAAGTCCTAGGGATGTACATAGTGCTATTTATGTACATTCTAGGAATGTACCTTGGACCATGCCGAACATTCCCGGTACTATGTTTGACGAAACAATTGTCATGTTAACAAAATATAGTGAAGTTTTACTTATAATATAATAAATTAAGGATTACTTTCTCCATCATATAATGTAGAAAATTTTTTCATTAAAGTATGCTTTAAATTAACGAAAAAAATCTATTTTGTACATACCCTTTTTTCTCCAACAATTCATAGCTGTAAATATTCCTCAAACACAACCATTTACACGACATATATCACGTAGACTGAATGTCTGTTATCTGTGTAAATAAAATCTTAGCAAATTTGAAAATCCACTTCGATAACCTCCCAGAGAGATCAGAAGGTTAATGTCATAAAATGCGATTACAATTTGAGTACTTAACGAGCAACACTTTTATCAATACGGCGAATTGTAGAATAAAACATTTAAATTTCACTACTGCGTAATATTTCAGAGCGTACTGTCAATAAATTTTGCGCTGAGATGGCGTGAAATTATGAAATTCAAATTCACCTGCGACACGCTATAATATATGTATGTAAATTCTTAAATACACAGGATGTTCGGGAATTCCTACTTCACATAATTCATTCAAGTAACTTGAATGGGCGGTTATATTACAATCTCTATACAAAAGAATAATTTTTTTTTATGAACAAAATTAACATAAGCAGAGATTGGCGGAGAATTGATAATTCTGTTATTTAACTTAATATGAAGATACATAGATCAATTTCAAAATTTACTGCATAGAATGTTTTTATAGCTGTCATATTCTGAGAAAAGAATAAACTTGTGATTTTGTTTAGACTACAAATAGACATTCAAACCCTTGGAATATCGCTGCAAGTTAATTAATATGTTTGGGAAAAATGTTAATGAATATTTAAAATCTAAAAATATCAATGTCAAATATTTTATCAACACATGAATTAAATCAACAGGTATTATACAAAAAAAATCGAGATGTTGTTTTACACTTGAACCTATGAATGCCAGCTGTATTACTGAAAATAATTCAGTTTTTCAGAAGAAAACATAATTTGCAGCATACTCAAATTGTGAACCTTTAACTATGAATTATCAAGGAACTGAATGCTTGGAAGAGTCATTTAAAAAGTTATTAAATATGAGGAAAATTATTTATAATGAACACATAAAAAATGAGAATTTTAAATGAAAAAATCTAAAGGATTCAGGTCTGGACCACTCGGTTACCACATAATTGATCTCAGGAGGCTCACGTAGCGGAGAAAAAATCTTGTATTAACTCACAGTATAGTTGTTGTTGAGGTCATTATAATCACGAAATATTATAACCGTACTAAAACAGACGTATATTTACTACAAATTAATTTTACTGATCACTTTAGAAATATAACTTTCTTATATTAGTTGTATTCGTTTTAAGAATTCAGTACTTATTCGGAACAATTCGCATGCGATCACAAATTTTCAATCACAGTCGACGTTGGCGTGTACTCTCGAACCGGTCCGCAATCGATTCTGAATCGGTTCAACCGGTTCGATGAATGAATCTGGAACTGTAAGTTCCAGACTTGCGCAGTTACGATTTTTTGTATATATTAACCAAAAAATAATTGCGTAAGTCACAGTTACGAAATTGGACGTTTCCTATAATAGTTCTAAAGTCGTTCGCGGTTTAGAAAAATCTGTTTAGAATCAAGCATGCGTGTTAAGTCAATCAATTGGTTATGAACTAGTTCCAAGTCCGTCCTGAATGCTTACAAAAAAGATAACGTCGTCATGGGACACCAGGTAGGAATGAGGTTCCTTCGGACTTCGGATAATATAGAAACAACACAGCGAGGCGGAGTGGGATCAGAAAGAGAAAGGATGTGAGAACGGAAAGAAATAGGGAGAAAGAGAAAGGTATTATACAATATTCGCTTGTGTATATGACTATAGCACTTCCGTTATATGTTTTTCTTACGGTTTAAGTCTCACATATTTTTCAATTTCGTCGCGCAGCAAAATCCTTATCTGCTCCAATAAAAATCATTTCGATTAAGTTTTTTGAGCAATTCATATCACAAAAAAATTGTTTCTGAATAAAATCTATAAAATAAACGCTTACGGCACACGGTGTTCCCAAGCGGTTACCCTCAGCCAAGTACTGACCACGCCCGACGCTGCTTGGCTTCAGAGATCTGACGAGATCTGGCATTGTCAGTGTGGTATGACCTCAAAAAAGGAAAGGAACAGGAAAAACACGTGTTTCATTCCTCCCTGAAGTAGGTATGTGTCAGGGAGACGGGCAGCTTGAGTTAGGGATTAACTCCTTCAGCGAGATCAGAGGATACACTTGTATGTACAAGTGCATTAAGGATAGGGGAGACGGGATATTTATGGAACATAGGAAGTGTGGGTAGGGTTCAGAGGATTAATACTGGACCCAGCATTCGCCTTATAAGTTTGTAAGCAGTGACTTACATTACCATGAGGAAACCTCTGAAAAAAACTCATGGCAGACTAGCCCTCTCGGTCACGAATTAAAACTATTGGAGCGAAAAATCTGAAAATTTCTGTAATGCAACTTATGATTTTTTCAAAATTTTTGATGTTAAATTCAGATTTTCAAAATGCTCCGTTTGGGCACTATGACATGTCCCCAATTGAGGACATCATGAGCTGATGGAGGAAAAAAAAATTCAGAAATATTTTTAGATGGTAAAATATCAATACGTTCCATTATTTATTTTATTAAATATATTTATATTATTTTTGCGCCTGTTTTCGAAGTACTAAAGTGTATTAAATTTAACTTTTGCAGAATTAAAATAAAAGTGCTGTTATATTCACCTAGATGTTGCCTTTACGCTAGTTCACAATGTCCTCAAACTAGTACGCCACACTTTCAAAAAGCGCTGATTACAGTATGCACAAAAATCACCTAACTCAATTGCTTTGAAATACCTAAGTCTACACTTATTTTGAACGTAAACAAACAGTTTTCAAACACATGGTCTAACGAATATAGCCAACAAAAAATAAACAGTAGAGCGCTACACTGCTGTCATAGCTACCCTACGGAATCCCATATTTCAAATGCATGATTATTTTTTTGATCAGCTTAAAGATGGCAGCACATATATTCATTTGGAAGAATATGATGTCGACAACTGGGGACAATATGACAGAGGAGTAAGAATAAGCGGTACTTCATAGGAAAAAATCCAAAGTAGGTTGTCCTCAACTGAGGACAAGGTGAGCGAGAGGGCTAGTTGGCCCCGGGGTTTGAACCCGAGACCTCCCAAATACTAGCCCCCGTACGCTCAGTACTCGACTAACTAGCTTGGTGTGGCCGTAAACATTAATTTTGGTCAATTCGACGGGAATTGAACAATTGATTTAATTGTAACAACTAATTAGAGGTAAATTCAAGGGAGGAATAAATGGATGAAAACTAAGAATATTCAATCTTTAATATGATGTTTTCATTTTTATATGAATTTTCGAGGTTCTGTAGTCATTCGAAAATATAGAAGCAACACAGTGAGGCGGACCAATAACACCGAGATCTAAAGGACTCGAGGCTGCCGAGTGACGTCACAACAGGCAGGCAGACCCGAAGTCTTCGCGTTGTGCGTTGGATAACGCAAACCGCAAAAGCAATAGGTTTTTGAAATTTTTGAAGGGCTTTCGGTTTAAAGAGGGTACCAGTCGTCAACTGAGCCCTTCTTTGTACCTCATTCGATTTTATTATGGAAAAACTAAATTTCAAAGCAAATACCATTACTATCAAAACTTATGTAATCAAAGTAGGTATTCAATTTGCGAATTTTGCATGACGCCAATCGGTCGTTTAATTTTCCACAGTAATTTTTAACGAGTGTATTTACTGTACAGGTAATCACAATTTTTGCAATCTCATGAATTGTATGAATATTACATTTACTATCATTATGTAGATGGTCGTTTTCTGAGAGAAATTTCAAAATATATTGAGTAAGAAATGTCCGTTTATTATGAACTGTTAAAAAAGTTTCCTCGAAATCATCTAAAATTTTGTTAAATATTATATAAGTATTCATATAAAACTATTCGTACGGTAACGTCTTTGGGATAAAGCAATTTTCATAAAACATTAAGAAACTGTTCAGAATCATAATATGAAGATCTTTTTTCACAAGCTTCAAATTCGATCTTACTATTTCTAATTGCATTCGCAAAACTTTTATTTTCTAATTCGCGTAGTTTTTCATCACGACTAAGGCGAAATTTAATTGTTTTTGATAAATAAGAAGGACAAGTTGGGAGTTTGGTGGGCACAGCATCGTGTTTTAGTCTAGGAATTTTAAACTAACAGTTAAATACTCGCCGGTTCTGGAATCCATTGCAGTAGAACAAGTGATTATATTTTCCTTGGCAAAATGTAATTCACAGACCCTAGAGAGCTTCGATGGAGAAAATTTTCCCGGTGTTGTTGGGCGGACTGGGATCAGAAAGAGAACGGATGAGAGAACGGAAAGAAAAGGGAGAAAGGTATTATACAATATTTGCTTGTGTGCCGTCACTTCCATTATATGTTTTCGTTACGGTTTTAGTATCACATATTTTTCAGTTTGGTCGCACAGCAAAATTCCTATCTCCTCCAAGCCTGACGTAAGAAAACTTTTCGATATTATTTTTTTGCGAGTTCTTTTAACTCTGTCACAGACCGATGTACCGTTCACTAAAAGTACGGCCTATCAACAAAACGAAGCCGCTAAAGCATTTTAGATGTACGCCCGCGGTGGATACTTGGGTAATCTGGAAAAATTCGACAATTTATGGCCTGCGGAACGCAGCACGCTCGGTCAATTTGGGTGTTCGACTTCGTTGTAGGTAGTTATTTATCGATTTCGCCAACCGAAATCAGCCGAAATGGGATAATTTGAAATCCATTTCTGGCTAACGTTGCGATAAAGATTGACATGTTCGAAACCTTTTGCGTGCTGCTTTATCTGAAGAGGTGCGAATAAAAACCAACCGAATGTGTCGAAATGGTCGAAACATGCCAATTCCGCGTATTTTAGAACAAAAACTAATATCGTTAAATGGTTATAAAATACAGAGTTTAATTTAATTATATGTACTTACGAGGTTTTTTTCATTTAATTATATTGTTGTGGATATTAAAAAGCAAGGAAAAACATGCAAGCTATGTACAGAGTGACCAGGAATGGAATGACAAAATTTCAACAGAAAAAGAGTTAACAATAAATTTAAAACACAGTTACTCAGAATACAATAGGTAAAATTAAGAATTGGTAATATAAGAAATTAAAAAGATAAAACTACACCCCAAAATAAATCAGGTATTTATAAGCTATGTCCTATGGTATATGTTGGACAAACCGGAAGAAACTTCGGAGTTAGAATATCTGAACATAAAAGAAGTTAAGATAAGGAAAAACAGACTCGAGATACTCATCACATCTGCTGGAACATAATCATAGTTTCAATGACGAATTCGAAATATAACATAAAGAGAAGAAAGGCTATCAACTAAATTTATTAGTAATTGAGATGGAATTCTCGCACATCACTTGGTGAAACATCAATACAATAAAATTACTCGCCACCAATAACGGTTACAATGAAAGTCTTATCGATAAGCTCATTGGGAATAAACGAATAAAGAATCTGTTGCATTCAATATACCCCACGCAAACTATTAATGAAGAACAGAAATACTTCCCAATAAATTATGTGCCGAATTTGAGTAGCAAAATTTATAACAAACTATCGAAATAACGTTAAAACAATTTGTACATCAGATAGAAGAAACTTGAAGTTATTCTTGGTCAATAATAAAGAAAAATCTAACATCGGAGAAAACAGTGGTGCTTACAAAATATTTGGCGACGAATGTCCTGCTTTCTATATTGTACGAACAGGAAGGAATATAAACATTCGTGTTGAAGATCATAAAAAATCAATTTTACAAAATAAAAATACCACTGGCTTCTCCGAACATTGTATAAAATTCAATAATTTCCTGATTTAAAAAAAACCCAATTGTTTCATTCAGGTAACAAAGGAAAGCGCCTTGACCTTCTTGAAATTCTCGAAATAAGTTCCGCCCATAATAGTCAATTACCCCTTGTAAACGAACAAATTGACTTTCAGGTATCACCTTTGCTTTTGTCTGTTTTATCAAATAGGATGTAATACTCTCCTGTAGTTACTCTTGATAATGAGTTCATAACTCGAAACATGTCGACGATCCTTTACTGCTAAATACAGTATCTAAATATTTTTATCGTATCATTGAAGATTAAGACATTTTTATACTGAATCTTTATTAATAATTATTAACATCCTAAACGCATCAAAACCTACATAAAACCTTAGTTACTCATAATAGATTAGTTACCATAATATAATACGTTAGTTACGAAAGCATAATACGTTAGATACCAAATAATATTAGAACTAGTTTTGATGAACATATAAAACAATATTTTGATAGTTTTCAATCTTGATGGATACACCTTTGCCGTTAGCGTCTGCTTGTCCTCTAAAACGTCATCTTCCGTGTAGTGGTCATCTTCGCTAATTCATTGGTTCGTTAGGCCCCCCCCCAATTTCAATTAAAAAAGCAACTTTCATCATTAAAAACTCCTCATCTGGGACAAAAAACAAAAATTCGTTGACTTGTTCTCTTGTAAATAATTTTGACTTTTTTGCTGTATATCCAACATTTTTCTTCTTGATGAAACGTATTAAAGCGCCGTATTTATCGATTTCCACACATTCCTTAAGTTCTAACACCGTTTCTTCTGCACCTTGAACATGTTCTTTGTTTCGCCACTCACTAAACTGCCGATATTATTTTTTATAATGGATTTTAGAATTATCCGGAAGTCCAACCTTATAGTGTTGGCTGCAGCTAATATATCGTCAGGAATAAAAAATCTTACATGATTTTAATGACTTCTTGAAATGCCGAAATTAAATGACATAAAATCTTGTTGCTTTTATTTTCACATCGTCGTTGTCAATGATACGATAAAGCTTTGAATGTAACTCGATTATTAGCGATTTAAAACCGTCTCGAACATTGCTAGGTGACGAGGCGACAGTCCTCGACTAATATATCGCATAATAATCTCGTTATATTAATAGCTATTATATAGTGAAACTTAAGCCGAGTGTGTTTTATTTTAAACTTTATTCCTTAATTTATTAGAAGTCCTTGAAATCAACATCAGGAAAAGTTTATTGAATGATCAATTAGATAGGAATAATTCTCCCTTGTTAAATTTATTTTAGTGAAATATGAATCTTTGTACCTGTTATATTTACCCACTTTTCAACAATTATCTACTTGCCAATAGATTACGTTTAGGGTTCCCCATCCTCATTTGTGTTTCCCATTTCTAAAGTTGCAAGATGTTCAATTTGTATAGTTAATTTGAATTTACTCACTCTTGAAGAAGACACTGTGTTAGGCGATACAATTGTTATGTTCAATAAAATATAGTGACCCAAGATTTATTACCCCGAGGCGAAGCTAAAGGGGTTATAGTCTCACGACAAAAAGTTGGTAACTGGCCCGATTTAAAAAATTCCCGATAAAACACATATGATTTCATTAGGGAATTTGAATTCCCAATTTTTACCAACGAAGAATAAAAAATTATAGCGTTTTTACCCCGAGGCGAAGCTAAAGTCTCACTACAAAAAGATGGGATCTGGTCCGATTTTAAAAATTCCAACGGATATCGATAAAATACATATATTTCATAAGAGGAGTTTTGTTTCCAATTTTTCCCAACGAAGAATAAAAAATTATAGCGTTTTTTAGATAGGCTTTACGACATGCGCATGCGCCAAGGTCGATACAAGTCCTACAAAACATGCGTCGAAGTGCTCTGTGTGCCACGGTAACCAAGCGACGTTGATAGCTTCAGCTTGATTCTGCGTCTGTGTCTGCTTCCCATCTTATCAATTTGATTCATAATTTGCAGCAAAATGAGCCGGAATAGGATATTCAAATTCGACAGTCAATCAATGAAATTTTTTGCGAAATTTTCACGGATTTTATTCGTAATATCGACTTATTAATACACTTATTGCAATTTTCCTTCATTTCATTCGTAAAATCGACTTTCATTGTTATTTAATTTATATAATACATTAAAAAAATATTGATGACATGCACATGCGCCGAGGGGTTTTATCATTCCTAGTGCTACGCAGTAGGGTGTCCTTCATTTTTTACATTACGCTTCAAACAATCGTATGGTTGAATTGTTCAATTTAAGCCCTATAATTATTTTATTTATTGTTATGGTTTGATCTAGCTCATTTCAATTATATAAACATAACTACGAAGTATCATTAAGTTGTACCAAAGAAAATTATTCGATAACTGAAAATCCTCAATTTTGAGGTAACTAGTGTAAATACCTCAGTAAATGAGAAATATAAGAATAATTGCACGTATTTAACCGAAAAGTACAACTATGAGAAATTGCGTTAAGCTCGGTTACAAACAGAAAACACATCTTTTCATCTGACGATTCGAAGACTTGACTATCTATCTTCGAAACACCTGGTTCAACTTTCCCGAACAAACATTCGGAAAGCAAATAAACGAAGCTTGTCGCCCGAGAGTCGTATAACAATGTTGTACAAACTGTTCGAAAATTCCTGGGCGAATAGTCGGGGCTTAATTAAAACATTCCGCCAGGCGGAGTGTGAGGTTTTCTCCATTTCCGAGCCGGTAAGAACCGGAGCGTGTTAGGATTCTACAACGTCATCGCCGAATTTCGAGCTTTCGGAATACACGGGGCGGCCCTAATAAAGTAATAAATTACGCGATGCAAGACCCGGCTGTAATTGGGGTCTTTCCCGCGACGCTGACACTTTGATCGAAGGCCCCACCGGTTTTGATTGAACTGCTGCCATCTTTTCCGCTATTCATCCGATAAGACTCGAAGGTGGTACACGCCGGATTCCGGGAAGACCGAGAAAAAAAAATAAAGGTATCGTCGACGTGCGAGACGATTCTTTCGTATGTTGATATCGATAACAACTGATGGATCGGATTTGTGGAAGGTGTGGATATTTTATTTTAACGTAGACACGTCTGATTTATCACTTCTGCCCTCGATATGATAAGTAAGTTTCACACCTCGACGAGATATTTATCGTACTCAACAAACTTTGGAATATGAATATCTCGTTATGAAGAAGTATAATCGTTCAAAATTATCGATATCTATTTCGAGTGTTTTGATTAAACAATTGTAGTAGTTCAAATCTTTAAGTGTCATCATAGTACTGATGTCATGAAAGACAAAGATAATTGTTTGTATATTCCAAAAATGCGTAGGAAATGAATGTATTTGTTTCAGAAATGAACGTCTAAACGCCACAATGAAAGATGGGCCTAAAAATGTGTCCGCTACGACTTACACGACATCTTTGGCAGCTGTACGCGTATATGCGTATTGTTTTTATTTTATTTTATTGATGAATAATGATGAAAAAAAAAAACTTGAATTTAGTACGTTTATTATCACAAAAATACGTTGAGAAATATAACACTGCGATTGCAATTTCATAGTCAATTAGCTTACAACAGCATATATCCTCAATGAAAAGTAGAAAAATCGGAAAAAATCTTCAACATATTTTGGTCCTATAATATTGAAAAAGTTGCTAATGTCATACCTAAATGTAATATTAAAATTGCTTTGAAACCTAAGACAAAACTCTCAGGATTTTTATTCAATGCCAAAGATATCACGTCAAAATTTGAAAGTTCAGGAGTTTATAAGTTGATTTGTCCTCTATGTAAAGGAGTGTATATAGGTCAGACTGGTCGATCGTTCAAGAAAAGATTTAAAGAACACCAACAATCTTTTTTGAAAAGTAAAACAGATTCAACGTTTTCAAATCATTGTCGTGAAAGCTACCACCCATTTCCATAGATAGATAACTTTCAAATTATGCACAAATTACCGAAAGGAACCAAACTAACTTACTTAGAATCATTAGAAATTTTTAAACTTAATCATAATGCAAAAGATATCTTGCTTTAGGAACAGATTGACTTGATATATTCTCCTATATTTAGTGTATTCAATCAATAATGAGTTTTCTAAGAACATTTTATTGTACCAATTTGGGAAATACACTTCGATTAGCCCTACTTCAAATATGTTCCTCTTGTCTATTTAGGTGCCTGCAATAATTCTTTCCCACCCGTAAGCGCAAATCAATAATTATGAATTCAGTTCTTAACTCAATCTGCTCGATGATGATCAAGTGACCGAAATTGGAATCGCAGTTTCATATTTTTGTGATAATATTTTTGTGATAATACTTAGTAAATTGTTTTTGTTTATTATGTTAAATTATCACGTAGTAACGACGGATTCCATCAACTATTTCATAAAGAATGACTTCTGAAGCTTATTTAGTAGAAGTTGAGGAAAGTGATGATGAAATAAGGTAAGAAACAGTGTTTTTAAATTCAAGTACGATGCTCTATTAATATATATACATTAGTATATCAGAGTATTATTATAGAGTACGTATCACTTTGGACTGGAGAATTCCTTATAATTTTTACAAATACTTTACTATCTAACTGTTGGATTGGACGAGGCTTTATCTGCATAACAAACTTTCATTCATTCGCATGTAAAATATGGTTTGATCTTTTGGAGATATTCAAGTGGAATTAATAGAATGGAACAAGAGGAGAATGAAAGAACTGTCTTTGACAATGACAAATACATTCTGACTAAGATAACTTCGTATATTTTAGATCGTTTTCGTTTAATGATTGATAACAGGCAGTTGTTTGAACATTCTTAACAAAAACATGTATATTCTACTAGAAATAACATTAATCTGTTATTTGGAAAATATAATTTCGAATATCTGCAAAATAACGCTGAATATTCTATCAAAACATTTTTCAATTCATTATCAGTACCTACGAGTAAAAAATTTACCAAAAAGAAAATTATCTTTCATCCTCATTACATATCCTTATAATGATAATGAAGAATTGGAATGAATAATTAAACTGAAGAAATTTTTTTAAGTAGATATTTAATTTTCGTTCATACATCAACTTTCCTCATGAAAACTCGCAGCCATTGTTACATTGTTGAATTTTGTGTATGTGATTCAAGGTTGGTTGGATGTTCTAAAGATGTAAATGGTGTTGAAAAAATTATATCTGCATTCGTCTACTAGAGAGAGGGTTGGTTAGTTCAGTGAATGTTATCGAAGAACTTGGGTAGTTTGTGCTCATGTTTGTTGGATGAATTTTTGTGTTTTGATTCGAGTTGTGTGTTAAAAAATTGAATCGGTATAAATTCTATTCAAATATTTTGATTTTTTTATCATTGATGACCTAAGTTACAATTTTTCGCATATACAGCATTACATGAATTTCTCGAAATTTCTGATATTTTTCTATTTGTGTGCTGTTAATCGTAAATATATGTGTATATATATATATATATATATATATATATATATATATATATATATATATATATATATATATATATATATATATATATTTATATATATATATATATACATATATGTATACACATATATATATATATATATATATATATATATATATATATATATATATATATGTATACATATGTACATATATATATATATATATTTATATATGTATATATATGTACATATATATATATATATATATATATATATATACAGTGGCGCCGACTCCATGGGGCCTGAGGAGTCCGAAGCCCTCAATAATTTATGGAAATTATTAGTTAGACTAGACGATGGACATTTGCACCTTTCTAAAGACACTCTAGCCCTAATAATGGTATTTAGAGCAATATTAAAAATCTTCATAAAATAGAATAGAGGATTGAATACATACATATAGGTATAATGTTAAATTTTCAGTTTCTATTAAATATTAGTAAGTACTAGTTTAGTACTATATTACTATAGTACTGTATAAGTTCAAATTATTATTTTATATTTAGATATTTTCGACTTCAAGATATTGTTTTTACTTAATGAACTCTGAGCCTTATCCAACGTAAGTTTAAATTAGCTATTACTGTGTGACAGCAATATTTTATGTGTTATTATTTAATGATAGTCTAGGAATCATTTGAATATAATTTTAGTCTTTTCAGAGCTATATATTCATTGAATTTTTACGAAATTACGAATATATTCATATATATATATATATATATATATATATATATATATATATATATATATATATATATATATATATATATATATATATATATATATATATATATATATATATATATATATATATATATATATATATATATATATATATATATATATATATATATATATATATATATATATATATATATATATATATACATATAAACAAAAAAAAATAATAAATTTAAGGAATCTGAATTCTGATTGAATCTACAAGAAATAAGCTAATAGTTATTTCAACTTATAAGATAATAATATTATATAACTGAATACCCACTATTTTGCCACAATTTATTGAAGTAATTTCAAGAAAGTCGTTAAGTTGTTTACAAGTTACAGTTGATGTTATCGCGGGTACACCGAATAACATAACTTTTGTTTCTATCTCGGCATCCAACTGCGTTATTAGCGACACTAGCAGGCGCGCAGCGAGCGCAGAAAATACTGCCCCAATTGCTAATAACTTCGTCAATTTGGCGTCTCGGTGTCAGTGATTGAGAAATTCCCATTCCGCAATAATTGCCATTCGCGAGCGTATATTATCGATTCAGCAGCGGCATAAATGAAAATCTTCGCGCGATAAAGTCCGGCAAACACATAAAAGTCCGATATGGTAAACTGGAACTTCGAAATTTATTAGCCACGAATGCTAGTTTGCAGTCTCATGTTGATCGTATTCGTCCCCGTGGCGTTATGGTCACTATTTTACAAATAGGGAGCATGGCGAGTCTCCAACGCAGATGAACGTCGAATAAAATTTCGACGATGGCCGTTGAATCACCCGGATTTATATCCGTTTCATCGCACGTATGTTTAGTGGCACCAATGTGTAATTTACGTCGGTTTTATAGGAAGAGGGGCGTTTAGGCGAAAGGACTAGACGATAAGAATTGATAGTTATTGTTGTATCGCGAAAACGATAAAAGGTAAAGAACTTCATCAGAGAAGATTATGGTCTGTTTATGGTGTAATGGTGGAGACATTTAAGATTATGGGAATAGAAGAAGTGGAACACATTTATTCTTGTATGCAGAGTAGTGGAGTTGTGGTCAGTGTATTGGTATTGAATAAGATTCATTAAATTTTTTTTTATTGAAGTCGTAGTTTTTTGGAAACCGGGAATTCACAGCTTTCAAATTTTCACAGAAATTTCTTCAAACGACGATTCATATTTTTTTGGTCATACACATTATTCCTAGTATCCTAGTCGACACAATTATCAAATCAATATTAGGAAAACTATCGAAAACTCTATATTATACAAAAGATTGCATTCTATCAGTATTAAAATCAATATCAGTTAAAAAAAAACATTATAAGATAAAGAAATATCGAAATTTATTCAATGATTTCAAGGTGAAGATATTTTTACCGAGACACATTATAAATTATAATTTTAATTGACGCTGTTACTACTTGGCGAAACGCCATTACATGTTGGTAAGAAAAACAATTATTTTAATTATTATGTTTGTTCAATGTCTATATTGCGTTCAGATATATGTAACTAATGAAGTTAAATATGTTAAGATTCTTTAAAATTCAGTTTATCAAAAAATTATAAATAATTCAATTGCCATCAAAGATGGGAGTTTATGAGTTAACACATATGAGTCAATTCATTTTAGATATTATTATTTATAATTTTGCAAAAAAAAATTTATTCAAAAATAATCCTGATCACTGTTGAGAAGAATTTCCGAAAGTTTGATTGTAAAATCCATTGAAATTGAAATTTAATATAACATATAATAAATTTTATATAAAATAAGGAAGTTGACAATGTTTCAGAATAAATAGGATATCGACTGTAAAAATGGCATAAGATTCAACCAAATATTGATCTCAAAAATAGTCAATATACAAATTCATGGATGGTTTTCGATATTTGATAATACTACTGAAAATAGTGATGGATCTACGTTAATTGTCCAGATCCATTTTCTTTAGAAAAAAGAATATCAATTTTGTGAATCTGTTTACCAAAATTATATAAATTGGTCGCCTCTATGATCAAGAAAGGAGACTTAACCGAAATATGCAATTGAAAAACTATTTTTCTATTTAATTTCACATTTCCTAAGAAATTTCTACCCAATAATTACAATTTTCAAACGTTTCTTACAATAAATTATACTTCAGTTATTGATCTTGAACGTATTTTGTTAAACAGAACAATTGTTTCGCCAAATTCAGTGATTTCTTCAGATTATGACTACTTCATAGTGAAGTTTTATTTACAATATTATAATGGATTTTCGACAAGTATCGGACAATAAATTCGATTTTTCTCTCCGTCTTGAGAGTTTTATCAAAAATATGAGCAAATATTTAATTATTCATAATCAGTTTATTTGAATATCCATATTATAATGAATCGTACCGATTCAAATTACTCAAGGAAAAAACGAATAAAATATCTGTTGCATTCAATATAACCCACGCAAACTATTAATGAAGAACAAAAATACTTCCCAATAAATTATGTGCCGAATTTGAGTAGCAAAATTTGTAACAGACAATATAACGTTGAAACAATTTGTACAAATAAAAGAAACTTGAAGTCATTCAAGGTCAATAATAAAGAAAAATCTAACATCGGAGAAAACAGTGGTGTTTACAAAATATTTTGCGACGAATGTCCTGCTTTCTATATTGGACAAACAGGAAGGAATATAAATACTCCTGTTGAAGAACATAAAAAGTCTATTTTACAGAATAAAAATACCACTGGCTTCTCCGAACATTGTATAAAATTTAATCATTTCCTGGATTTCACAAACCCCAATTGTTGCATTCAGTTAATAAAGGAAAGCGCCTTGACCTTCTTGAAATTCTCGAAATAAGTTCCGCCCATAATAGTAAATTACCCATTGCAAAAGAACAAATTGATTTTCAGGTATCACCTTTACTTTTGTCTGTTTTATAAAATAAGATGTGATACTCTTCTGTAGTCAGTCTTGATACTGAGTTCATAACTCGAAACATGTCGACTATTCGTTACTGCTAAATACAGTATATATAGTGAAACTTAAGCGAAGCGTGTTTTATTTTAAAGTTATACTTTATTCAGTCTCAGTTACTCAAGGAATATATAATTCTCTCAAATTTCTCTAATAATAATTCCGAGCAATCAGGTGGCCTTCGCTGCGCAACCTTCCTCGCAGACACAATTAACTCGAACTCAGTCGGGGGGACAAACCTTAAACCGTGACTTTAAACTTGAAAATTTGCATCTAACTATTCCGAGAAATCTTTGCGCAGCAATTGAAATCTGTTTGTTAGCCGAACGATTCTCATTCTTACGACCATTTTCGAAAACGCGTGGGATAACGAACTGCTGCCAGTTAAATTGATCGTGTCCACTTCTGCGGTTTCGCCAAGTGGTCGCCGGTACCGGCCAGATACTCTTTTCCTGGAAACGTCGGCGGTGCTAGGTGGTACTGGTCCGTTCCAACACAGGAAGAAACCGAATGCCAACGTCGAGAAATTCGAGAATTCATTTGGTGGTATAATTATCGTCGTTCGGCTATTTAGCGTAGCGCGTTGATCTTTACTGTCGAGGCAGATTGGATTATTGATCCTCTTTTGAGAGTAAAATGTCCCGACAATACCAGATTTTAGTTTGAATTAACGAAGCCGCCAATCCTTACAACGGAGAATGTTAGAAACATTTAGATGGCCACTGCAAGGGGTTGAAGGTATATACAGCTGTTTCGTACGCATTAGGCACTTATCAATATATATGTAATAGTGGTTGGGGAAATATAAATTGAACAATAACACCTGATTTTACCATTGGTTCAAGAATTTCAACCGTTCAAGTTAATCGAGACTTGTATTTTTTTTCTCTGACTAGAGATGGCAACAGTTTTTCAGTACGCTGTGTAAGTTGGATCGTTTAGAATTTTCAGTTTTGATATATATATATATATATATATATATATATATATATATATATATATATATATATATATATATTAATATATACCTATATATATATACCTATATACTAAGAAGTTTCTTATTGAATAGCTGTTGATATCTTTGTCGAAATATTGTCATAACTTTTGAATCTCTCGAAAAATTCAAAAAATTGTGAACAGTATATTATATATACTTTTCCAAAGAAAGATCGTCTCCAGTATAGAAGCTGTGGATTTTGAATATACATACGTTCTTCTTATTATACTTCCACAATATTTTCCTTAACATATTTGGATGTTAATTACTAAAATAAATAGATTTATTTGAATTTAACATATAAACCGTTTAATAAATAATATAATGAACGTGGAGCCTACAGAGGCAACAACAAGTCGATCGAATATAAAATATGGAAAATCTCGGTCAATATATTTTTTCAAACAATACCTTTCTCAAGGCGTTGGCGCCCTTGGCTAGGACTCGATCCCACATATATGTATCTCACCGAACAGAGAAAATAGAATCGCTGCATTCTTTAGTCAACGAATTTTCCATAAACAAACCAAATATTCTTTATTTTAATGAACACAATGATCTTTCTAGGATCATCATTAATGAAATTGTTTTTTCTTTTGAATCGGAGAAACCTAGACTTGATCGTAATTTCCACAAGTATGAGAGCCCAAGCGGGGATTTTTGGATTTACTCAAGCGCGGCAGAATAACATATTAGGGGAAACTTGCACCCTGTTATGTATCCCCACCATACATGAACCCTTAATATGGGGGTGTTCGTCTAGAACAGCCGATTAGATTAGTAAAAAAAACGATTTTCGAAAAACTCGAGCGCGTCAGATTAAGGCAAGGTGAGTTGATTACATGCAGTAGAGTATACATTTCACCGAGCATTTCACTAATCTGACGATTTGCACGTGGCAAAAGGAAATAGGAGACTCACAAAATCGCAAATAAAGAAAACGTCACCTTGACAATCTCGAGCACGGTTAAATTTTTATTTTCATTTTGAAGGAAACGTCACGATTTATTTTTGCATTTTGGAATATCGGCGATGAGTTTTGGTCTCGTACGGTCACCCCCACCATGCAAACCGGCAGATTAACTTACCTTTGTTATCAGAGACGATGGGGGGTGTATAAACTATTAATATCTGACGCGCTCGAGTATTTCTATATAACATTTATGAAAATCTGCACACGTTTTTCCTCCCAGTGAAATGGCATACATCATATAACTTTTTTTTCGTTTTAGCATCTAATCTTCACAATCCAAAAGCTCCCCACGACGCTCGAGTAGATCCCCATTTAGCATCTCCTGCTCCCCTTCATACTCACATAAAGTGACAATTGTTTGGACAACACGCAGTATCTTCATCAGATTGAGTAACAAACTGTTTCTTAAAATATATTACAGTGCTTATATACTATCTGAAATGTTCTAACAATGCGTATTAACAAAAGGGGGATGTATTTATGATTCCCAGAAAGGCATTACAGGTAGATATGTACCGTGAGACACCAAGAGGGTTTTTAAAAACTGTTTATTTCAATTATTACAATAATGGTGAAGTTACTATATACTAAATGAAATAACTGAGAGATGTGTTCTCTTCAAGAGTAAGCTTAGAAGTGCTGAAGGCTAATACAATTGGTTATAACGTAAACTTCTTATCTATAATATAAAAATAGGTTTCTAAGAATAACAGAGCAACCTTGCAGTTTATTATGTATACGCTGCACTTTCTGGGTATGTAACTAGGTATTAACTTATTTGGAGTGGTTAACTATTATGGGGTTTCAAATACCAGGTTTAATAAAGGTGAATTACGAAGTGCGGTTTGCTCATTGAGTAAAAAATTTGAAGATTTATGTTTCCAAATTTATATAGATTTTAGTAAATTCAAATTTTGAATTAAAATCAAAATTAAGGTTGAAATCATGAGTTTCTTCTATAAAATGGGAAAAACGATTGTACCTGTGCGTTAGAATACTACGAAATTCAAGGCCACCTTAAAAGTATGCAAATTCAACTGTGATACTTTTCGACACAACTTCATTCAATTTCAGACCAACAAAAGACGGAATCATCGCGATCGTGGAATAATAAAAAAAAACTCGTTTCGGAAGCGACGAACTGTATCTACAAGAAAACTCCGCTCGAGGCAACCATTCCATTCATTCAAGAGGCATGTTTTTATTAATGAAACGTTTTTTTTTGTATGAATTTCAACTGCTTCTGAGAAGAATATTTTAACTTCACTCAACGTGATGGCCGATTACAATTTATACATAATGGCTTCGAAGTCGGTATTCCGTGAATACCGCTTCTGATTTCTCAGTTCATTGATCAAAACGTGTTTTTTGAATTTTCATTAAGTATAATCTAGTACGAATATTGACGTATAACTGAAAAAGTTGAAGTTTGATTCTTATCTTTCTAATGAATACATTGACGAAAACGAATAACTTCTGATGTCTGCGTTTCGTCAACAAATTCGACATCATCAGGAATTGAAGATGAAATTAATTTTTAGGGATGAACTAAGACATACTAAAAACGAAATATATGTAGTAATAGGTAAAATAAAGGGATGAGATCAACTGTCTTTATTTTCTTTTTATATTTTCCGCGAATTCCTGATGATGTTTGAATAGTTGACGAAAAGTCGAGTGTTCGGTATACTAATATACAGGGCCGTAACCAGCACTGGTTTCTAAAGGGGGTTGAACAAATTCTTGAGGGGGCTTGTTTTCAACATAATACTAAAATAAATATACGTGAAAAAAAGATAGGAATATACAACTTTTTCTGTCCTTTTACCTAGAAGTGTGTACTGGAAAACGAATATTAATTGAGAAACATTCTGGAAAAATAAAAAAATTTATTCTAATAAAAATTATAAATGAAAAATTTCTCCTAGAAAACTCTAAATAAAAAAAACTAATAGAAATAAAAAATATTAAAAAAAATAAAAATGTACTTTCATCATTAAATATAAACAAATAAATATATCTATAGACGTTTATATCATAGAGCCACTATTTGGAGGAAGATTATTCATTAAAAAAATGCAGCCTACCAATTCATGTCTTGTGAATAATTTATATAAAAATAAAGATATTTGTAACATAATCGTGGTTTTGATTGTAATAGTAATTTAAGTAAAAAGTCCCGAAAGTACCTATTATTGTTTCTCGGACGAGTAGACAACATGTTGGGTGCGCTATTTTTTCGTGCAGTTGCGAAAAAAATCATGATTGCTATTTTGGGCGACAAATTAGCAGCAAAACACGTATGAAATAAGAGAATTTTATATGGAAAATACTTGTTACCAATGTTTCCCTGTTAACATGTCGCAAAATCTGGCAACCCTGATGGTAGCCGCTCGTATTGTCGCTATTTCATTTTAGGATAAAAAACGTCAACATGTTTTGCGGGTTAAAAGATACCACAAATCAATAATTTTAAGTCAGTTTTACAATTAGTTAGATTTGCTTGTAACTAGGCTAGCTCTATGTTTCAACACAGATATAAACATTTTTGGTTTGTAATAATTCCGGTATCTTTCCTAGAGGGGGCTAAGATAATTCCAGAGGGGGCTGAGCCCCCTGGATACGGCCCTGCTAATATACTAAGTTGAACTGAGAAAATTCTCAAACTGTACAAATTTTTGTTGAAAGATACAAAAATAGCAATAATGGTTGGGAATTATTGGTCATAAACTAGCATGAATTTTTTATTGCTATTATAGTGTTTTCCTTATAGGCTTTTATGATCAAATCATCTTGAAATGATTTGTATAGATTTGAGATATTTTTTATGGCATTTGTGACAATTCATTAAGTATTTAATTAACACTAGGCCAATCTGGGAGATGACTTTTACGACTGCAATGGATATAAAAAGTTACCAAATAAAGAAACTGAGAAAAGTATCGAAAACTGAGATTCAAAATCGTTACGAATTTGTTGAATTTGACATCAATGTGACTCACATTCATTTTGTGAATTTTTGGTAGATGTTTTAAAATAATCTAAGCGGTTAGAATCAATAAATAAAATATAATTTTACACTTTTCATGTGAAATTATAATTTAAGCAACCCCGCCCAAAAATAACAGATAGTTATGTCAACTTTTTAAAATCTCTACAGATTTGGGCAGTACAGCACACGTTGAAATGTCCTTTCACATAATTTCTTTAACAGAAAACATGTGACATACTTCAACTCTTCGTATTTCTTCTGTAGTTTACAAAATTTTGTTTCTGTTTAATTAGTTCAATTGACAAATATGTTGATTCTCAACATATGTTTATACATTCATAAATGTTGTTCTTTCATTTTAATAGATTCTTGTTTTTTTCAACTATTGAAAGTGTTTTATTTTGTTATTTATCATTTTTAAATTTTATTTTTAATTCTTTATATGTGCTTTGTCTACAAAATTTTCTAATTTTATATGACAATAAAGCTATTTCTCTCTCTCTAGCAAGCCACCTTGAAGAGATCTATCAAGATTGAAACAATCATTTGTTATCCTCGAGTTAAGATGATTTTCCAAGTACAAATTATTTTACGTTAGGTATAGTAAAAAAGTGAATATCTCAATATCATGATTGAAGAGAGATCCTTGTAAGTATGCTAAGGGCGTATGATTTTTGGAATGAAGAACAAGCTTAAAACTGTGTCCGACATGACAGCGTTGCTAGGCGTGCGCGCCATCTGCATTCGTGTAAGCGATGTTAAATGAATCATTAAATGAAATTCCAGGAACAACTTGATACTTTATGATATAGATTTTACTTAGCACTTGGCTATTCATAGCTAAATTATAAGAAAAATAGTATATTGTTTTATTAGGAGTAAAAGTGATACTTTTTGTGGCGAGGCCTCACTGCGTTCAGCCGACAATTTTAGTTGAGCCACAAAAAGTGCTTTCCTCCGAATAAAACACACGATTTTTTCCGCGAGCGGCGTTCAAACGATAGAATTAAGATAATATTTTTAAAAATAATTAGACGTGAAGAAACGTAAAACTAGATTGCTTCGCTTACTGGTTTTGTAGATGTCATGGCAACAAAAATTTGACAATTCGACAAAATAATTGTCAGAAAAATTTAAAGTCACTTATCTACGCATTATAGGACTGTGCGTTTTTGGTAAGTACCCGAGTATTAAGAACTGACTTTTTGTATTGAAATATATAAAATTTTTCTTACAGATTACATTATGTCGGATTCGGAACCAAACTGTACGCCGCCCGACGTCTTGATATTGCCGTGAACGTACAAAAAAGTGTACCTTTTTGTACGCTCACGGCTGGACAAAATAGTAAAAACAAAATGACGTCTATGAAATCAAACTTCAACATTGAGAACTGAGGTTAAAAAAGTCGTAATTTTTTGACGTTTGCGGAAAAAATCAATTTTGATTGCGTGAATTAGACCTGTGTCGATCGATCATTTGTCGAGACCCGGGTCGGTCATGACCCACTCGTATGGTGATCGAGTTAAAAAGATTCGATCATTTAGATCATTTGGGTCACCGTTTGCCGGTCGCGGTTTGTAACGAATATATCAGCATGTCACTGATTCGATCTCAAACTGAATTCGATCTCGATCACGACGCGATCGATCGAGTTCGCGACCCAAAAGACTGAGAGATCGACAGGTCGCGACTTTTCTACGCAAGCGTTCCTCAAGTAAATCGGGATCGGGTTAAATAAGATCGGGTCTTTCAGAAATTCGTGATTCGATCACTCGTGTATAGGTTGCGATCGAATCAAAAAGATTCGATCAATCACGATCGACACAGGTCTAGCGTGAATACATCAAGTTTTCTAGTAAAATTTAGTTAAATGGGGCAGAATTTTAATGCGTTATATATCCCTGGATTTGAAGTATTCCATACTTACAGTTCATCAAATTCTTCCAGCTTCCGCTCAAAACTCTCATGTACCTGTTGATGGTCATGGGCTGGTTCAATCCGGCCTTATCCAGATTTCCATCGGAACGACTCCTCACCAGAGTCGTCTTTACCTTTCCCTTCCCCCTGCACAGTGAATTCGTGTGAGTTACCTTGGCGAACCGTTTGACTTTCGCGTTCTTTCCCTTCTCACTCATGTCCGACATCTCGATTTCCTCGGCCGCCAAAATTATGTCACTGTCCTCGCCGGGATCGCGAAAACTCATGTAGGTCGACGAAAGCGACCCGCTGCTATTTTTCCTGGTGCGGGAAATGTTCGCGAAATGATTGTTCGATTTCTTATTTGGCGGTAGCGGAGGGGGACGAAAACATATTGTCGCCATCTTGAATCTGAATGTCTTTTTTCACTAGCACTAATTAAGGTCTTTATATTAAGTTTTCATATTTCCATTAAATTTTTTAACGTAGGTATTTCGATCTTGTTGTCAACTGTTTGTGGATTTTTAATGTCTGGAAGATGACAAAGCTAAAAAGTTGAAATAGGATTCATATATACATCACATAAAGTGAAGGAGGAAAATTCTTCAATAATTAAAAAATTATCGAAAAATCTTCATAGAGATCTTGTTATATTTATTCCGAGACGTGAAATCTGCGTTCACAATGCAACAGTGAGTTAAGGCGCGTTTTCCTCCACCTTCGCCAGTCGCCGCGAACTGCGACCGAGTAGCGGCGAACAATTCGTCGAGACATCTCCAATGCATTTTAAATCATCCTCTTTTCCTAGCCGCTACTCAGTCGCGACTACCAGCGTCCGGTCGCCGTTCGTCCAGTCGCGAGTAGCTGCACATATTCGGAAGGGGTGCCGCGATAAATTCGTCGACGAAAGTTAGTTTTGTTTAGATTCGAACGCGTGAAAAAACGTGAGTTATTGGAGATTTCACACGATTATAGGATGGTTTCGCAAGGTCATCTTCTATGAGCAGCAGTACGTAGTTATATTGATGTCGGGAAATTCGGAAAAAACTCTTTAAATTTTGATTCGTTATCTGTCAGGTGGTTCTGGATTAATATTGCCTGAAATCCTTCCAATCGTCTATTTCGGAACATTGCTAATTCTTCGCTTCTCTGTTTTTCAGATTCTAACGTTAACAAGAGAAGCAGATTTTCCTCCTGCACTTGATAATTTAAAAGCATTGCAATTAATGATTTTTTTGAAATATTCATTTTTCTTGTGCTGAACAGACCAGAACGAGGGACAAATACTGATTGACGCAGGCTAGCGGGTCGCAGTCGTCGGCGACTGGCGAAGGTGGAGGAAAACGCGCCTGAATGAATAGGTCGCAGCTACTAACAGTCGCGGCTACTCAGTCGCAGTCGTCGGCGACTGGCGAAAGTAGAGGAAAACGCGCCTTTATTGAAAACGTCAAGTCGCCCCTGCTTAAGATCTACATACAGCTGTTTTGATCTTGTTACATCTCTTCAGTGCAACTTACTTGACTCTATGTGAATTGGCATATTTCTCATTGTTTGCAAATACGAATCGCGGTCGAACTACTATATTGATAACAACCAAGAGCTCTGAAGATATTTGGAACTAACAATTCGCTGTTTAGACAGAAAATGCAGAATCATGTCCAGAGAACAAATAATTCCTGACAGGAAGATGGTGAATCTATGACAGTGGCGAATCTCAGGAACTATTTATACAGTTGATGGAATCCGTCGTTACTACGTGATAACCTAAATGTAATTTTAAAATTGCTTTCAAACCTAGGACAAATCTCTCAGGATTTTTATTCAATGCCAAAGATATCACACAAGTTCAGGAGTTTATAAGTTGATTTGTTCTGTATGTAAGAGTGTATATACGTCAGACTGGTCGATCGTTCAAGACAAGATTTAAAGAACACCAACAATTTTTTTTGAAAAATAAAACGGATTCAACGTTTTCAAATCATTGCCGTGGAAAAAAAAGCACCACACATTTCCAAAAATAGATAACTTCCCAATTATGCACAAATTACCGAAAGGAACCAAACTAACTTACTTAGAATCATTGGAAATTTTTTAACTCAATCATTATGCAAAGGATATCTTGTTGAACGACCAGATTGACTGGATGTATTCTCCTATATTTAGTGTATTCAAACAATAATGATTTTTCTAAGAACATTTGATTGCACCATTTTGGGAAATCCATTCGATTAGCCCTTCTTGAAATGTGTTCCTCTTGTCTATTTAGGTACCTGCAATAATTCTTTCCCACCCGTAAGCGCGAATCTATAATTATGTATTCAGTTCTTAACTCAATCTGCCCGATGATGGTATAGTGACCGAAATTGCAATCGCAGTTTTATAATTTCTGAAGTATTTTTCAAATTATAATTAAGATAATAAATGTAGTAAATTCAAGTTTTGTTTTTGTTCAACTATTTATACTATCGACGGAATTTTGCATTTTCGGTTTAAACAGTGAATTGTAGGTTCCCTTTTTTACTTAAATCTCAGTTCATAGATTACAATTTCTGTTGGACGAATTTGATTCAAACATTAACAATGATCCAGCAAAATCTAAAACAAGACACAATACCATTGTCGAAGTTTTCTCGAGACTATTAAATACAATTGAATCGCAATCATATGTGTCCTAGTTTAGTTATCACCAACCAATCATTACTACAATTTTATGTACTGATCAAGTTCATAATTTTATAGTAATTAATAAAAGAAAAGGTTCATTTCCATAACTTTTCAAATATATTATGTTATATTTTTTTTCCTTTCAATTACTCTCAAACTTTTTTGATTTATTTCATAGCGCCTACTTTTTAGTACATAAGATAAAGCGAAAGAAACTTCTTTACAACCGGATGTCCATCGCCAACTCTCGTCTTAGCAAAGTTCGACCTAGGACCAAGATAGTTTTTCGTTTCATGACTTTTTATGATGCTTGGCACCAAAAACTCAATTTCATATCTCTCTCTCTCTCTATATATATATATATATATATATATATATATATATATATATATATATATATAAATCTCTTGATAATTATTAGCAATAACAGGCTTGTTGAATCTTAAAAAACTCGATTTTATTAAAAAGTTGACGTTTCGCCACGACATTCGTGGCTTTATCAAAACTTTTGAAAAAATTGAAATTTCTTTGACATTTATTGATTTGAAAAAATTTGAATAGAAAAAGACTACTATGTTTCACTAAAATTTTTCGGCTGTGGCCGTTCTTTGTTATTTATTACGTGCTATTCAGTCCAATATTAACATTCAAATCTGTTATTATTAGATGGTAAGGGAAACCACAGAAACCTTTACCCACGTAATGTTCGAAATAGGTTCAATTTATTTTGATTTTGAAGAGTCAAAGAATAGGGTACTATTTATCTTTTTTTCAAAAATCTCTCATTGCGGCTGTGGCCGTCTTCAGTTATTAATTACGTGCTATTTTGTCCAATATAAACAGACAGGTCTGTTGATATTAGATGGGAAGGGAACCACAGAAACCTTCACCCACGTAATGTACAAAATAGGTTTAAAATATTTGATTGTTGTCTTTAAAAAGACATTACTTGTAATTTTGGAGATCACATGTTCTAAACTATACTTTCTTTTTAGAAAAATTGAAAATTCTAGATGTTTAGATTTTGTCTAAAAAGATGAGTTGTTATGGTTAGAGTTTGTTTGTTGAATTATTTTGTTTTGATTTATGTTGTTACTTAGAAAAATTAAAGAATTAAATCTGCGTATATTGAACTCAAATGTTTGATATCTGTTCTATCATTTACGACTTTATTAAATTTTTTTTTGAATATGTAACATCTCTAAAATTTCTCTGCGTTTTTGATCTTTTTCTATTTCTAAAATTTTTGTGCTATTAAAGTTGAAAGTATAATTCTCATTGTTTTTATGTTTTATTAGTGCTGTGGTTTGTGTTCTGATATATTTGTGTGCTTTTAATCTTTCTTCTAAATTTTGAAAAGTTTGTCCTATATATGATTTATTACAATTATTACAGGGTATACTATAAACAGTACCCTATTCTTTGACTCTTCAAAATCAAAATAATTTGAACCTATTTCGAACATTACGTAGGTAAAGGTTTCTGTGGTTTCCCTTACCATCTAATAATAACAGATTTGAATGTTAATATTGGACTGAATAGCACGTAATAAATAACAAAGAACGGCCACAGCCGAAAAATTTTAGTGAAATATAGTAGTCTTGTTCTATTCAAATTTTTTCAAATCAATAAATGTCAAAGAAATTCAATTTTTTCAAAAGTTTTGATAAAGCCACGAATGTCGTGGCGAAACGTCAACTTTTTAATAAAATCGAGTTTTTTAAGATTTAACAAGCCTGTTATTGCTAATAATTATCAAGAGATTAGAAATAGTACACAGGCAACAACAATTCGAATATATATATATATATATATATATATATATATATATATATATATATATATATATGTATATATATATATATATATATATATATATATATATGTATATATATATATATATATATATATATATATATATATATATATATATATATATATATATATATATATATATATCTATATATATATATATATATATATCTATATATATATATATATATATATATATATATGTTCGTATGTATATGTATTTTAGAGTTGTTTACACGATAACGGGCGCAATTTTGAAAGTTTGTAAATAGGTAGTTTCGTATGATATCTTGGATGGGATGTATTGTTTTTGGTTCGAATTGGTTGGGAGGTTGACCTTCTTGGTGGGGAAATAAATCTTGTTTACACGACAGAAGGAGTAATTTTGTAGCAATTGGGTTGAAAGTTTGTATCTAGGTACTTTTGTATGATATCTTGAAGGATATTGGTTTTGGTTCGAATTGGTTAGGGGGTTGACCCCCTGGGGGGAGAAATAAATCATGTTTACATGATAAAGGGTGTAATTTTGAAACAATAAGATTGAAAGTTTGTGAGTAGGTAGTTTCGTATGATATATTGAATGGGATAGGTTTTAATGCGAATATTGATCCCCCAAGGAAATAAATCTTACACAATAGAAGGAGCAATTTAGGTACCATAGGGTTGAAACTTTGTAGGTGGGTAGTTTCGTACGATATCTTGGATGCTATTTATTTCTATATGAATTGGTTGGAGGGTTAACCCACCGGAGAAGGAAATAAATCTTGTTTACCCGATAAAGGGCGCAATTTTATAGAAATAGGGTTGAAAGTTTGTAACTATGTAGTTTCGTATAATACCTTGGATGTGATTGGTTTTGGTATGAATTGGTTGGGGGGTTGATCCCCCAGGGAGAAAATAAATATTGTTTACACATTAGACGGCAATTTGGAAAAAAATCATAATTTAATGAATGTATTCTTTAAACTGGATACGTTATGAAAACCTGCTCTTCTAAGCTCGCTGCGATAATTTTTTTTTATTTTTGAATTAATTTATGCAACTTCAAATTAAATCACGTTTTACCAAGTGCTCATCTAAAGATCGACCAACTCCATTAACCGCCCGTCATGTACTGGTCTCTCCGCGTACCACAACGATTAACCCACGTCTAACACACTCGCACACACAACAAAATAATTAATCGTACTCGTAACTTCGGTCTCTAGCGCCCGTCAAGCAAGCACAACAACCGACGGCGAAAAAAAACCGTCCGAGAGCGCAACAGATTCGCGAAAAAACGCTCCCGGAGTCGCCCTCATTCCCGCATCGATCGCACGCTTTCGACCCGGCAACCTTAAGGTTAAATGTGCCCGTACGTACCCGAAACCTCGTGACATTTTATTTAATTTTCGCGGGCATTAGCCGCGACATTTATTAATGACTCCGCCATCAATCTAGAGGCGCCGCGCGACAAACGGCGTACAGTTGGAGGCGGCGGGGAGGATGTTGACGAATTCCACAATCGGGCGGTATTATTTCAAGATTAATGTCTCGGAACTTTAAGCTATAGTTCCACCGGGGGAAAATTGAGGAACATTTTTGTTGCTGTTGCGTGTTTCCGTAAATGTTCCTTAAAGTTTCTTTATTTTTCGGCAACAAATGTTGACCGTTTCTACTTGTCACCCTTCAAGATACGATTCCATCAGGGAAACATTTTTGTTGCTGTTGCTTGTTTCCGTAAATGTTCCAAAAAGTTCCTAAATGTCTTCTTAATTTTTCGGCCATAAATGTTGATTGTTTCTTCTAAATAATATGCATTTATCAAATCATGAAAAACATACTAGTCGACCATGGTCAATTTCATACATTACATAAAGTGAACAAGGAAAATTCTTTAATAATTTAAAAAATTATCAAACAACTTTCCAACGAAGCTGGTTATACGTATTCAGCAACGCAAAATCTGCATTCACAATCGAACGGTGAATTATAGAAATTGTCAAGTCACCCCGACTCAAAATCTGCATACAGCTGTTTCGATCTTATTAGATCTCATCAGTGCAGCTTATTTGACTCGGAGTGAATTAACAAATTTCTACTTGTTCCCCAATACGAATCGTGGTCGGTAACACTGGCTGGATAACAATCCAGAGCGCCATCCCACCAAAGATATTGGGAAACAACAATTCACCGCTTAGACTGAAAATGCAGAAATTCGTCGCTTAAACACGTACCTCCTGATATGAAGATATCTACTCTACAACAGTGGTGTATATGATTAAAAGGCACACTAACATAGTGATTCAAAACCTTTGGATATGATTTTAAATCACTATGTTAGTGTGCCTTGGAATCATATACACCACTGTTGTAGAGTAGATATCTTCATATCAGGAGGTACGTGTTTAAGCGACGAATTTCTGCATTTTCAGTCTAAGCGGTGAATTGTTGGTTCCCAATATCTTTGGTGGGATGGCGCTCTGGATTGTTATCCAGCCAGTGTTACTGACAACGATTTGTATTGGGGAACAATTAGAAATTTGTTAATTCACTCCGAGTCAAATAAGCTGCACTGATGAGATCTAATAAGATCGAAACAGCTGTATGCAGATTTTGAGTCGGGGTGACTTGACAATTTCTATAATTCACCGCTCGATTGTGAATGCAAATTTTGCGTTGCTGAATACGTATAACCAGCTTCGTTGGAAAGTTGTTTGATAATTTTTTAAATTATTAAAGAATTTTCCTTGTTCACTTTATGTAATGTATAATATGCATCTATTGACAATTTTAGTTGCTTCAGTGGAAACAAGGAGTTTACGTATGTTGCCATAAGTTTCTACCCTTGGCAACAAGGAGAAACATTCAGCAACAAAATGTTCCTCCGGTGGAACGGCTTTACGGTGCGTCCTAGAGATGGCGCGCGAAGTAAACATTAGCGGGTTCCTTCTGCGAAATTGGTTATGTCCAGGCCAGTGTTGCCGCTTCAGTACGATTGTACTGGATCCATTACAAAATAATATAATTCAGTACTTCAAGACTACTGTTTGAAAAATTTACGAAATTGTGGAAAGAAAGTACCTAATATCACAAGCGACGCCTTGCGGCCGTGTATATTAACTTTTTCTCAATATTGTGATCTGTAAAACTTCAAATTTAAGACTACCTAGGCAACTACCACATACAAAAGAATAATTATGCCCTTGTCTGTGCGTCCTAGCATTGACAATGATAATAAATAATTTTATTTAAAAAAATGTGTTATTACTTCCACATCACAAAGTATACTAAAGGTCCAAAAGTTAAAAATTTTTTAGCTATACCGGTCTAAAATGTTTCAAAACGTGTAGAAAACGCAAACAAAAATTTCTTAATTTTGGTAAACAGGTAGGTATCCACAAGAGAACGGTTTGGGTTGTTTTTGAGCTCATTTGGTTCAGGGGAAGGGGTGAAATGAGGCGTTAATAAGCAAAAAAAAAGTAAATTCTCTTCACAAATAGAGTAATATGTCGGGGTTTTTGATATACAGACATTTCAATACAAAATAGTGGTCGGGATAAGAAAAATGAAGGACACCCTACTGCGTAGCACTAGGAATGATAAAACCCCTCGGCGCATGAGCATGTCGTCAATATTTTTTGAATGTATTATATAAATTGAATAACAATGAAAGTCGATTTTACCTATGAAATGAAGGAAAATTGCAATAAATATATTAATAATTCGATATTACGAATAAAATCCGTGAGAATTTAGCAAAAATATCCTATCCCGGTTCATTTTGCTGCAAATTATGAATCAAATTGATAAGATTGGAAGCAGACACAGACGCAGAATCAGCTGAAGCAACGTCCCTTGGTTACCGTGGCACACAGAGCACTTCGACGCATGTTTTGTAGGACTTCGTACATATCGACCTTGGCGCATGCGCATATCGTAATGCCTATCTAAAAAACGCTATAATTTTTTATTCTTCGTTGGGAAAAAATTGGGAACAAAACTTCTCTGATGAAATCATATGTATTTTATCGATATCCGTTGGAATTTTTAAAATCGGACCAGATCCCAACTTTTTTTAGTGAGAATTTAGCTTCGCCATGGGGTAAAAACGCTATATTTTTTCATTCTTCGTTGGGAAAAATTGGGAATTCAAATTCCCTAATAAAATCATATGTGTTTTATCGATATCCGTTGGAATTTTTAAAATCGGACCAGGTGCACACTTTTTGTCGTGAGACTATAACCCCTTTAGCTTCGCCTCGGGGTAAAAAGGGGTACAAATTGAAAACATCGAGTAGAGGTTTCAGTCATATAGGAAGGAAGGGAGAAAGGGGTACAAAGGAGAGGGGTAAAAATTGGAAATTGTTGGAAAAACCGGGTAGATTTTGAGTTACCATAAGTTGTTGCTATTTATAATAAAAATAGCATACTGCCCAAATGACAATGCCAGGTAACGTGATGTGGAAGAATTGGTCCAATTTACAGCGGCTTTTATAAATTTAATACTATTTAGCACTTCTGAAAGAAATACTCTAAACTATTTTGAAAGTTTTTATTAATTTATTTTGTATTTACAACAGCGAAAAAACATTTCACTTTAAGTACATCCTTCTTCGATTCAGTATATTTTTTCAGTACATTTTAAAGACAAGCTGCGGCAACACCGCTCACGACAGGTGGGGACACCTCGTAAAGAATGTTGAACACGAATGACAAATTGTTCCTGTTTAGCTATACTGTAAATTTAAGCTCTCGTGTTTTGTGCTAATGCATTATATGCAGTACGCTAGTGTCTCGTGTGTAGTATGAAACAATTCGATGATTCTCAACAGTAACAGATGAAACGTTTACGTACGACAAGATGTTATTCACGGAAAACGTTGTTCCTTTTGACAACCGTTATTAATCTATTTGCATTTACATCAACCATTCGTTTTATAGTATAATTAAGTTTGAAAATTTTATTTGATGAGAATTACATTCCGATAGAAAATATGTCCGTGAGTCAAGCAAAGAATTTTGTCATATATAATACCACTAGAGATGAAATTTTGCCGGCAAAATTTCTCGATTGTAATATGAAAGTTTGTTGCTTAGGCAATTTCGCGAATGACATTTGTATCAAAATCACGAGCCGTCAGGCGAGTGATTTTGGAAAAAATGTCATGAGCGAAATTGTCTAAGCAACAAACTTGAATGTTACAAGAGAGAAATTTTACCTGCTTAAATTTCATCTCGAGTGGTATTCGACATGACTATTTCACGAGAAAATATGTCTAACAGTAATATGGTCACATTTCAGAAAGTCAAGGAAATAACGATTCATGTGAGAAATGTCAAAATATTATCGCTGAAATACTAACATAGTAAGTTTTGCCGGCTTGCATGTTTTATCGCTGTGAAACGAGAGTAGCTATGGAAACTTTCTCACTAAAAATGGAATGAGTGAAATAGTCAATATAACAAACCCACATGAAAATATAAATCGAAATATAGCCAGGACAATTGTCTGAAAAACTGAAATTCTTCGTATAATTCCTCCGGTGGTACTTGCTAATAAAGTTGCGACAGTTCCGATTATTTCCAATAAATCTTAAAGCGGTGAATGTTAGAAACATTTAGATGGCTACTGCATAGTGTTGAAGGGATATACAGCTGTTTCGACTTTATTAGGCACTTATCAGTATCACATACCAATCTATTGCAATGAACCAAATTCATAACATAACACTTGACAATCCGAACGTTCGAATGACGTCATCCGTCAGAGGGCGTCACTATTGTAGCGTGCTAGAGGAAATAGACATTAAAAATAATCGCTTATTTTAGCACTGCTTTGCAAATTGAGTACCTATTTCGGACGATGTAATTAATCGGCACCTGTATTGCTTATTCTTTGTTTTAAACTTTATGAACTTGTCAACAATATTTTTACTAGGATTGTTTAGATTGTGAAATGTTGAAATGTGAACATTGATTTGGTTCGTTGCAATCAATTGATATGATACTAATGAATTCCTAATAAGGCCGAAACAGATGTCACTTTAATCCATTGCAGTGGCCATCTGGATGTTCCTAACATTATCCGCTTGAAGGATGGGTGGGATGCAACTCAGTAGTCGATACTCAATTAGCCAGTATTATACGTTCAGATTTTAGCAGTATAACAAACAACAGTTGTTGTACAGCATTTCTCTTGTGTAAAAATGCTGAAAGTGATTATTTCTCAGCTGAATTTAAAATCACCGTGTAATGGAGACAGTTTGGTACCGATTCAATTGTTTCTTTATATCAAATCGTACTTGAGAAATGAGTAATTATTGGCAATCAAATAGAAAATATTTACAGGAAATTGAGGAAGTTTGCTTCCGAACCATATTTGAGTTAATATAATATGATAGACCAATTGCATCTCTCGAACAATTTACTTAATACCTGCATTTCCAAGAATTAACGTATTTACAGTCAACAGATAATGGTATCAGAAAGCTAATAGTTGAGATTAATTGAAATGTTTATTGAACTTTTATGAAAAAACTTTTTATAGTAAGTCGGCTTAGATGCACGGATATAAATTCGAATATTATAGCTTCGACAATCCAATTTTCAGTTACTTAGAGTAAGTTAAGAAGCTTAAATGCAGCTGGAAAGAGTACAGTCCCAAGACAAAAACCGTCTAAACAGTAGAGCTCGGCCATTGAGGTCGTATCATTTTTATTCTTTATTACATATGAATTCCTCACAATTTGGAGGAGTGGAGAAGATGAAAAAGCTTGAATACCAACAAGTGAAGTTTTGGTGTATTTATGTGCGTTTAATCTGTCATGCAGTCTCTGTGAAGTCTGTCCTATAGATTGTTTGTAGCAGTCACTATATGGAATGATAAACTAAATTAGACTTCTTCTTTTTCGGTGTTCCTATTCGACCTCGAATAGTTTAGAAAATACAGTTTAAGGAAAAATTTGAGTTGATTTATTATATAAAAAAAACCTGTAACTGTAAAAGAAATGAATTTCTTCTATGTATAATTGAAACAGATCACCAGAATAACATAGTAAATATAAATATAAATATATATATATATATATATATATATATATATATATATATATATATATATATATATATATACCGGGTGTCCACGGAAGGTGGCTCGCCCCTATAACTTTTTTTTTTTCGGAGATAATGAAATGAAATTTAGAGGATCTGTTTAATGCATAAAACTGAATTTTTGACAGGTAACTCAACTTCATGCAACTTCCGGTATCATCGGAAGTGACATAAACTTTCGATTTTTAAATGGGACACCTGGTATATTTTCAGTTTTTTGTCTCCATATGACACCTAGTATATAACCATGTATCAGTTGTTACTTTTTGTAACCGTTTTTTCCTTTTTTTTTTCGAAATAAATTTCTATACTATGCGTTCAAATAACTAATTTCGGTCCTAAAATGTATGTTAAAATACAACTTTAGTGTTTTCGATCAAAATGTTTCAGCTATGTGACGTTTGATTTAAAAACATTTATAACTATTAAAAAAAAAGATAATTTTATTACGATAAATTTGATACCGCATTCTAGATATTAGCTTGAAAGAAAACTTTCGATAAAAACCTGAATTCCCATAACCTTAGAACTTTCATTAAATGAAGAACCTTATTGAGATTGAAATAACATTTGAAATCATCGAGTAGCCTGTGACTAACACAACTGAAACAAAATAAGTCCGAAGCCACGCCCACAAATCTACGTCCCAGAACGGTAAACGGGGCCATTTTAAGACCGAAATTATTCATTTGAACACATCTATAGCCCTCCAGAATAAAAATCTATTTCGAGAAATATACCAGGTGTTCCATTTAAAAATCGAAAGTTTATGCAACTTCCGGTGAAACCGACAGTTGCATGAAGTTGAGTTATTTGTCAAAAAATGCAGTTTTATGCATTAAACAGATCCTCTAAATTTCATTTCTATATCTATGAAAACAGAAAAGTTATAGGGGCGAGCCACCTTCCGTGGACACCCGGTATACATTTACATATATCTATATATCCAGACATCAACAACTCTCGAAAAACGTCCTCAAAGAGGTTTAAACCGGATATAAAAATGACTCCAGCACCTGGCTGTTGCGACCAACAAAAAGAAACTTAGAGCTAACATTTCTCTGTGAAACATCTAACCTTGTTGCGCAAAATAATAGAAACAGTTCCTACCATAATACTTCCCTGAGAATCGTCGTCGGTCGATCCATTTGTTCGTTCGCAAACGTCACCGTAACGTAAAAATACTTCCGCCGGGCAATTTGTCAAACGGTCAACCTTTATATGCACGCGATGCAAGCAGCCAGCTGCATGTAATTCAGCTAGGAATATTGCTAATTGCGCCGCGTTCTAAGTATAACTCCGTCAAAACACGGAAAGCTGAGAATATGAAGAAGTGTCGCCAAGAAACGAAACGTTCAGAGAGATCGCCCGTCGTTTTGGCAGCGCCAACTTTGATGTCTGCGTAGGACAAATTCATTTATGTTGTAGTTGAAATTATTGAATGGGTCTCGGTGATAGAGGTGTGCCATAATAATACTCGTGAGTAAGCAAGCGGCCCAACAAATAGAGTTCAAGTCCTGTCTGAAATTAAACTATAGCTCTATTTCTTTTCCATTATTCGCTTTGTAGATTATACATGCGAGTTCAAAGCCTAATTTGGAGTTTCTTGTTTTGAGATTAAATTTTCAATAAATCCTGGTAACTCATGTACTTAATAGCGGTATTCATACCGGTTTATGATGCTATTTAGCAGAAAAACTATATTTACACAACTGTTGACTTCCCGTTACTAGTTCAAATTGATTACGATGTGTATACCTATTAGCATTTGAAAATAAACTCCTTCGAAAAGTAAGCTTCGAAAGAATAGCGGCTAAAAGTACTCGGAAGAGCAAGGAAACCCTTTTTTTCCAGTGAAAAAGCTTGTGTTGACTGAATCAACTAGATCCATAAGCAAGTGTCCTTGCAGGACCTTCCCAATGCTGCTAGGGCCGAAAACAAAAGAAATTCTGACGTGTTTCATTCCTTCCCCGATAATTTGCGAAGGAAGCGAATTGCTTGAGTTATGGCGAGGATCACCTCTAGCCAGTTTAGAGGATACACTTCTATGTAAAAGAGCCTTAAGGTTGAGTGAGGTGGAGTTCAGAGGAACAATCTTGCCTACTCCATAAGGGATTTTCCGACACAAACTCATGGTAGACCAGTCGATTCCGGAGTACGAAACCGGAACCTCCAGAATGCTAATAAACTGCATGACTACTCGACTATTAGCTCCGTTATATTGTTGAAAATGTGTGAATTTAAATAGCTAATATTCTTGGAAGGATTTTTCATAATTTCATCTTCACTTTTCTTATGGAGTTTCAACAAATTGATGCAGCTCTAAAACGCAGTTTTTCTGGAGAATTAGTAATTCGGTTTTCTCATGTAGAGTGGAAAAGCTTAAGATGAGTAGGACCCTATCCAGAAAAGATCGCAGGGAATATTATGCTATTGATGAATGTATAAAACCTATTTGATTGATTTGCTTC